>WOXC01001506.1:0-131078 GCA_011680675.1 Gymnobelideus leadbeateri
TGCACTGTGTAAATTGGAGTTGCAGTAGAAAAACTGCCAGGTTTAGAGTTAGTAGACCTGGCTTCTGAGGCACACATGTTGCAGGCTGAATGGGACTGATCCAATCAATACACACACATACACACACACATATACACGTATATGTATATATGTGTGTACATATATGTGTGTACATATATGTGTAAGTATATATATATATGGACTATGGACCACATGGTCAAATGTGTATTTGCATCCATAATTAAGAAGTCCATATATAAACAGTCTCTCAGTTACAACATTGTCATCATTCTGTACTGTAAACACATATTCCCATACAACTTTTTTTTCCAGTAAGATTCAAATGTGAGCCTTAGCAATCATCTTGCATAATATATTGTTTTCTTAGTCTTTTTCACAAACTTTGTCTTATACTGTTCCCTCAAATAAAATCCCTTTGAATTCAAATCACATGTTTTTTGCCATCTCTAACAAGTACATGAAAACTATAGTAGACATATGTTCTAACCAATTTAGTGCCTAATAGTTGGGGTGTGGATTACAATTTAGTTGGGTAAGTTGAGTAATTAAATATGAATTGAAACTTGCAATGACATATTTCCAGATGTTCCAATCCCAAGCTTTATTCATTTCCCCTTTTCCCTCATGACTCTATTAATGACTACCATATTTTGTATACTTTTTTGAGCCACATATTCCTGAAATTCAGACATTGATATTTCTAGAAAGGCATAAATCATTGCAGTCAGAGAGATGGAGGAGATTTGCACTTAAGAAAATTTCAAAGAAATAAAATTATTTAATGTAGAATCATGCCATATAACATGATTCCATCTCAAGAGCTTAGATAACAATTACATGAAATAAAGTGAAAGTGATAAGACAACCTGAACCTCCTAGCCCTTGTTCCCTGCAGCAGGAGGGGAGGAGAACTGATTGAAGAGACCATTAAGGTAATAGAGCCATTCAAGCTTTCCAGTGGTGAAGCCTCAGAAGGAGCCCTTGTGAATCTCTCATTTAGATGTATCATTCAGGTTGATTTTATCAATCTCTTGACCCAGAGAGTATCATTTTATTGTACAATAGAAGGATGCTCTTACTAGATGGACTCTCGGTGGATGAACATGTTTTATCAGCTTAGATGATCGAACATGGGAAAAGGTGGAAATTTGCTTTGACAAGTACTAAGGCACCATGGGACTTAGTCATCCATAGTTGTCTGTAAATAAATTTATCAATCAATGAGTAGGAATTATTTAACCAACAGTAGCAATAAAAATTCTTTTAGATCTTCATGACATTTGATCTGCCTTTTGAGATATACTTGTTTGAGATCCAGCATTCTAATATATTTAACTGATTTCCCAAGTACATTTTTGTTGATATTTTTTTAAAAGCACAATATTTCACACTCTGTTATATTATATTCAGTATATAATTCAATGCTTGTTTTTATGTTACATGGGAATATAGAAAACACATTTTCCCCATATCTATCTTTTATCATTATTTAATTTTTTTTTACCATTTCCTTCCTTCATAAGTTTTTCTCTTAAACCTGGCAGTCCATAGCCATTTAAATATACATTTAACGCCAAGTATCCAAATCCTAAGAAAATAGTGGAGATTAGATATATTGAAACCCGATATTTTTTTTTGGTTAATTGTATAATGGTGATAAATAGATGAGGGAAACTAGATGCTGCAGTGAATAGAAGGATAAACTTGAAGACTGCAAGTCAGGAAGACTTAATTTCATATCCAGCCTAAAATATTTGCTAGCTGTGTGACCCTGAATAAGTCATTTAGCCTCTATTTTCCTCAATTCCTCATATGTAAAATGGTAAAAATGATAACACACACCTCTTAATGTTGTTGTGAATGTCAAATGAGATAATAATCGCAGAGTGCTTAGCACATAGTAAGTACTATGTAAATGTTAGCTAATATTATTAACTATTATAGAAAAATGAAACAGACTAGAAAAGGGAGATTTGGAAAAAACTCAATAACCTAATGTTGATAAGCTTAAAATCATAAATAACCTAGAAGGAAAATACTTCTTATTTGATAAAATTTTTTTAAAAATCTTCTTAGAAAACTCAAAAGCAGTCTGGCAAAAATCAGGCTTAGACAAACACATTATACCATATTCCAAAATACATCTTAAATTTTTACATATGACCTTAATATCAAAGAGTATACTATTTAAAAAAATAGATGAGAAACATATTGGGTAGAAAATATATTCTTAATGAAACAAGAGATAGCAGCAATTATCAAAAAAATTAATTTCTGTCATTTCCTTAATTTAATTTAAATTATCTAAGAATTGGTGTCTATGATCAATATAGAGACTCTTGGAAGGATTTACATGAATTGATCCAAAGTGATATAAACAGAGATAAGTGATATTAGCAAGAAATTATATGAACAGTAATTAAAGCAACGTAAGTTCAGAGGCTGACACCCCAGTGTACAAACACAGGCTTGGATGATGCCTGATCAACATGGTGGAAAATCGACCCGCCAAACACAAGGGCCATTGCCAGGCCTATCGACAAAGGGCTGGGACTGGACAGAGCAGGGTAAGAATCAAATGCAGGGCCCCTGACAGGGGCAGCAACTACTCTTAGGACTACCAATCCATAGCCCAGAAATTTAAAAAGCCCCTATCTGGATTTTTTAGGACCGGGATAGCAGAGTGAACCCCAACTGCTCCAATCCCCACTATGACCCTGAAAACATAGTACTTATTGCCCCAGTGCAAAACCCTAAACAGTAAAGGCTTTGGAACCCTAGAGGAAAGGCTATGCTAGGGCCCTGCATCAAAATGGGTAGAAAGCAGACTGCAAGGACAAAGACTCTGGAGTCCTACTATCAAGAGAGGGAGGAACCAAATTCAAAGGGAGACAGTGTTTAGTCCACACCCACAGCTGAAGCCGCAACAGGGAACTGGTCTCAAGCACAGAAAGCATATTTAGCGGAGCTCAAAAAGAACTTTGAAAACCAAATTAGAGAAATAGAAGATAAAATGAATAATTCTTTTAAAATCCGAATTGCAAAATCAGAAAAACATTATAATAAAACAGCTCCTTAAAAAGAAAAATGTGTGATATGGAAAAGGAGCTCCAAAAACTAAACAGGGAAAATAATTTGCTAAAAACTAGAATCAACCAAACTGAAGCAAATAACTCTATGAGGAACCAAGAATTAGTCAAACAAAACATCAAGAATGAAAAATTAGAAAAAGAGGTAAAATATCTCAATGGAAAAATAACTGACCTGGAAAACAGATTCAGGAGAGATAATCTAAGAATCATAGGCCTACCAGAAAATCATGATGAAAAAAATGAGCCTGTACAACATCTTCCAAGAGCTCATCAAGGAAAACTTCCCTGAGATACTATAACCAGAGGGTAAAATAGAAATCAAGAAAATCCACGGGTCACCTCCTGAAAGAGATCCCAAATTGAAAAATCCTCAAAATATTGTGGCCAAACTCCAGAACTACCAGGTAAAGGAGAAAATACTTCAAGGAGCCAGGGAGAAACAATTCAAATATCAAGGAAAGACAGTGAGGATAGCAAAGGATTTTGCAGCCTCTACACTGAAAGATCAGAGGAAATGGAAGCTCAGGTTATAACCAAGGATCATTTATCCAGCAAAACAGAACATATTCTTCCAGGCAAGGAGATGATATCATTATATCATTCAATGATAGAACAGATTTCCAGACATTCTTGATGAAAAAGCCAGAGCTCAATGGAAAATTCAGCCTCCATCTATGAGACACAAGAGAGACATAGAAAGGTAAACAAGGAAAACACACACACACACCATGTTATTTAATAAGAACAAACTGTTTATAGACAAGTAGAGGGTATGAGTATAAATTACAAAAAATGACAATTAAAAAACTTTATTAAGGGCTACAAAGGGACTGTAATGGAAGAAGAGCAAAGAATGAAGTGGAAAAGGGCAACTTATGCCACACAAAGAGGCATAAAAACAATATAGCAGAGGGAAAGAAGGGAGGGAGATGAGTATCATATGAGCTTTTCCCTCACTGTTTCTGGTGCAAGGAGGGAATAACACAACCAGTTAAGCATAAGACTCTATCAAGAAGACAGACAAAGCATATCATAATAGAGGGAAAGAGGGGAGGGAGAGGAGCTTTACATGAGATTTAATCATGTCATTCTTGGTGCAAAGAAGGAATAACATACTATGTTAAGAATAAAAATATCCTAACAGGCAGTAGAAGGTAGGAAGTACTACAAAAGTGGGGGGTTAGAAGGGAGGGAAGAAGTAAGGAGAAAGGGGAGGAAAAGCAAGGGGAGCTGAAAAAATGGGATACTGAGGGAGGCCGTGGTCAAAAGGAAAACTCTTAAGGAGGGAAAGGAAGAAGGGGAGAAAAATATAAGTATAAAGAAGGGAGGGAATAGGGTGGAGGGAAAAACACAGATAGTAATCATAACTGTGAACATGAATGGGATGAACTCTCCCAAAAATGGAGGTGGATAGCAGAATGGATTAAAAACCATAGTCATACAATATGCTGTTTACAAGAAACACATCTGAAACAGAGGGATACACACAGGCTAAAGGTAAAAGACTGGAGTGAAATATATCATGCCTCAGCTAAAGTAAAAAAAAAAAACAGGGGTAGCAATCCTTTTCTCTGATAAAGCAAAAGCAAAAACTGATCTAATTAAAAGAGATAAGGAAGGAAACTATATCCTGCTAAAAGGCACCCTAGAGAATGATGCAATATCATTACTTAACATATATGCACCAAGTGGTATAGCATCCAAATTCCTAGAGGAGAAGGTAAGGGAATTATAGGAAGAAAGAGATATCAAAACTATACTAGTGGGGGACCTTAATCTCCCTCTCTATGAACTTGATAATACCAACCTCAAAGTAAACAAGAAATAAGGAGGTGAATAGAATTTTAGAGAAGGCAGGTATGATAGATCTCTGGAGAAAAGTGAATGGCGATTCAAAGGAATAAACATTTTTTTCAGCGGGATATGGCATATACACAAAAATTAGACATGTACTAGGACATAAAAACCCTCCAATTCAGTGCAGAAAGGCAGAAATATTAAATGCATCATTCTCGGATCATGATGCAATAATAAGCATATGCAATAAAGGGCCATGGAAAGACAGACTAAAACTAATTGGAAACTAAACAATTTAATCCTAAAGAATGAGTTTGTCAAAGAAAAAAATCATAGAAACAATCCGTAATTTCATTCAAGAGAATGAAAACGATGAGAAAACATAACAAAATTTGTGGGATGCAGCAAAGGTGCTTATTAGGGGAAGTTTCATATTCCTGGGTGCATACATGAATAAATTAGAGAAAAGGGAGGTCAATGAATTGGGCATACAATTGAAAAAGGAAGAAACCAAATTGAAAATCTGCAATTAAATACTAAATTCAAAGTAATGAAAAATAACGGAGAGATTAATAAAATTGAAATTAAGAAAACTATTGAATTAATAAATAAAACTAAGAGCTGGTTTTATGAAAAACCAATAAAATTGATAGACCCTTAGTCAATATGACAAAAATAAAGAAGAAAACCAAATTATGAGTATCAAAAATGAAAAGGATGAATCTCCCTCAAATGAAGAGGAAATTAAAACAATAATTTGGAATAATTTTGGCATATTAAATGCACATAAATTTGACAATCTTAGTGGAATGGATGAATACTTACAAAAATATAAGCTGCCCAGATTAAATGAAGAGGAAGTAAATTACTTAAATAACTCCATCTCAGAATAGGAAATTGAATAAGCTATCAGTGAAATCCCTAGGGAAAAAATCTCCAGGGCCAGATGGATTTACTACCTAATTTTATCTAACATTTAAAGAACAATTGATCCCAATACTCTACAAACTACTTGGAAAAATTAGTGAATGAGTCCTACTAAATTCTTTTTATGACACAAACATGGTACTGATACCTAAATCAGGAAGAGATGAAATGGAAAAGGAAAATTGTAGACTAATTTCCCTCATGAATATATATGCAAACATTTAATAAAACATTAGCAAAAAAAAACTACAGAAACTTATCACGAGAATAATACACTTTGATTAATTAGGATTTATTCCAGGAATGCAAGCATGGTTTAATATTAGGAAAACCATCAGCATAATCGATCATATCCTTCAAAAAATGTAGCAGAAACAACCTAATTATCTCAATAGATGCAGAAAATTATTTTGACAAAGTACAACATCCATGCCTAGTAAAAACACAAGAAAGTATGAGAATAAATGGATCCTTCCTTAAAATAAAAAATAGCGTCTATTTAAAGCCATCAGCAAGTATTATATGTAAGGGGGATATGCTAGAAGCATTTCCAATAAGATCAGGGGTGAAACAAGGGTGTCCACAATCACCCCTCTTATTCAATCTGGTACTAGAAATGTTAGCAGTAGCAATTAGAGAAGAAAAAAAAATCAAAGGAATCATATTAGGCAAAGAAGAGAACAAGTTTTCTCTCTTTGCAGATTATACGATGATATACTTGGAGAATCCAAAAGAATGAAGCAAAAAAGTACATGAGAAAATAAATCAATTTGGCAAAGTTGCAAGATACCAAGTAAACCACATAAATCCTTGGCATTCCTGTATATTTTTTTAGGAAATATTTTTTTTAATTTTTATTTATTTGCTTATTTTTAGTTTACAAGATTCAATTCCATAGTTCCTTGAGTTTCAAATTTCCCTTCCCTCCCTCTCCCCACCCCCCACAATGGCAAATAATACAGGATAGGATCTGCAAATACTTTCAAAATAGACATTAGTCAAGTTACAAAGGCGTATTGTACTAGATGGGATAAAAAATGGAGAAGAAGAAATAAAACCAAACAATGAAAAGAAAAAGATCAATTAGTTTTCTTCCTTCAGGATTCAAGCTCAGTTCTTTCTAGTTATTTTTCTAGATAGGCATCTCTCTCCTTTATGAGTCTTTTGGGATTGACTTATATCACTGCATTGCTGAGAAGAGTCCAGTCTGTCATAGTTGGTCATCACATCTATGTTGTGTCTGTGATTGTATACAAATTTCTCCTGGTTCTACTCTTCTCACTCAGCATCAGTTTGTATAAGCCTCTCCAGGTAAATATGAAAACCATCTCCTCCTCATTTCTTATAGCACAATAATATTCCATTACATGTATATACCACAACTTTTTAGCATTCCCCAATTGATGGGCACCCCTTTAATTTCCAATTCTGTGTAACCATGAGAAGAGCTGCTATAAACATTTTTGTCCCCCTTCTATGATCTCTTTGGGATATAACCCTAGAAGTGTTATTGCTAGATCGTAGGGTATGAAATTATTTATAGCCCTTTGGGCATGATTCCAGATTGCTCTCCAGAATGGTTGCATAAGATCACTACTCCCCAGCAATGCAATAGTGTTCCAATTTGCCCACATCCTCTCCAGCATTTGTCATTTTCCTGTTTTGTCATCTTAGCCAATCTGACTGGTGAGATGTGGTACCTCAGAGTTGTTTTGATTTGCATTTCTCTAATTAATAGTATTTTAGAACATTTTTTCATATGCTTATAGATAGTTTTAATTTCTTCCTCTGAGAACTGTCTGTTTGTAATTTTTGGCCATTAATCACTTGGGGAATAACTTGTATTCTTATAGATCTGACTCAATTCTCTGTACATTTTAGAAATGAAGTCTTTATCAGAGACATTGTTATAAAAATACTTTCCCAATTCCCCACTTCCCTCTTAACCTTGGTTACAGTGTTAGGTAAAGGTCTCTGCCCAGTTTCTGTCATACTATATTCCAGTTTTTCCAGCATTTTTTGTCAAATAGTGAGTTCTTATCCCTAAAACTGGGGTCTTTGGATTTATCAAAGTGTAGATTATTATATTCATTGACTGCTGAGTCTCATGTACCCAAACTATTCTATTGATCCACTGCCCTATTCCTCAGCCAGTACGAAGTAGTCTTGATGACTGCGGCTTCATAATACAGATCAAAATCTTGTATATCTAGGCCACCTTCCCTATCATTTATTTTCATTAATACCCTTGATATTCTAGACCTTCCCAATAAATTTTGCTACTATTTTGTCTAACTTTATAAAGTAGTTTTTTGGTAAATTGATTGGTATGGCACTAAATATGTAACTTAATTTTAGTAAAATTGTTGTTTTCATTATATTAGCTAGACCCAGCCACAAGCAATTGATGTTTTTCCAATTAGTTAGATCTGACTTTATTTGTGTGAGAATTGTTTTGTAGTTGTGATCATATAGGTCCTGGGTTTGTTTTGGCAGGTAGATTAGATCTCTAATGAAATTCAACAGCAAAAGATAGAAAGAACAATCCCATTTAGAGTTACTAAAGACATTATAAAACATTTGAGAATCTACCTGCTCTGGGTAAGGAGCCCAGGCCCCTGTGAGTAGTGATTTGGAATTTTTAGCCCCAGGGTGGGCCTCACCAGCAGCCTGCTGGAGGACTTCAGAACACTAGCAGCTATGGCGTGTCCAGAATTATCAACACATAGATGCCTAGGACAAAGTTAGATGTCAGTGCCCTATGGACTTTGGGACCAGTACTAGGGAGTTCTTTGGCCTCTTCCCCTGGGGGTAAGAAGCCACTGAGTAGCCGCTGTGAAGCACATCACATTGCAGCTTCAGCCCCTGGCCTGGGAACTGTAGGGGGATCCAGCGAACAGTCTGGGGTGGGGGTAATAGCTCTTGCTTTAACCTTCCTGGATGTGGATTGCATTCTGTGGTAGAGGTCTTGGTGTGTATAATCAACTTGCCAGAGTGTGTGGAGGCTTCAGAGAGTGCACCCAACTAATACCTCTAGCAGTTGAGAAAACCCCAGCATTTGGGTTGGAAGCTCCCCTGTCTGGTGGCAGAGTCCTACTGTGGCAACAAGCCCAAAAGTCAAGTAATTGAGTGGCAACATGCCTAGGCAAAGGAAACAAAATAAACAGAAAAATTCAATATTAGATTCCTATTTTAGGGGCAAAGAGGATCAAAGCATGGAATGGGAGAAGGACTAGGAGGTCAGAATACCTGCACCAAAAGCCCAAATGAAAATATGAGCTGGTTACAGGCCATAGAAGAAATTAAGAAGCAGATAAGAGAAGTAGAGGAAAAATTGGGAAGAGAAATGACAAAGATGCAAGTAAAATATAAAATGAGAGTGAACAGCCTGAGTGAGGAAAATAACACCTTAAAAAATAGACTAACTCAAATGGTAAAAGAGGCTCAAAAAGGCAATGAGGAGAAGAATGCCTTAAAAAGCCAAATTTGCCAGATGCAAAAAGAATCTCAAAAGCTCACTGAGGAGAATTATTCCTTCAGAATTAGACTGGAGCAAATTGAAGCTAGTGACTTTAGGAAAAATCAAGATGCTGTTAAGCAGATCCATACAAATGAAAGAATAGAAGGCAATGTGAAATATCTCATGGGAAAAAACAAAACAAAAAAAAAAACAAACACTGATCTGGAAAATAGATCCAGGAGAGATAATTTAAAAATTATTGGACTACCTGAAAGCCATGATCAAAGAAAGAACCTAGAAACCATCCTTCAAGAAAATCTCAAGGAAAATTGCCCTGATGTTTTAGAACCATAGGGCAAAATAAAGGTTGAAAGAATCTACCAATCATACCTCTGGAAAAATATCCCAAAAAGAAAACTCCTAGGAATATTATAGCCAGGTTCCAGAATTACAACATCAAGGAGAAAATATTACAAGCAGCCAGGAAGAATCAATTTAAATACTGTGGAAATTCAATCAGGATGGCACAGGATCTGGCAGCTTCTACACTTAGGGATTGAAGGGCTTGGGGCATGATATTCCAGAGGGCAGAGGAGCTGGGATTAAAACCAAGAATCACCTACTCAGCATAACTGCCTATCTTGTTTCAGGGGAAAATATGGTCATTCAGTGGAATAGAGGACTTTCAAGCATTCTTGCTGAAAAAACTGGAGTTGAATAGAAAATTTGACATTCAGATACAAGAAGCAAGAGATGCTTGAGAAGGTAAACAGGGAAATGAAATCATTATGAACTTATCGAAGTTGAACTATTTACATTCCTACATGGAAAAATGATAACTGTAACTGATGAAACTTTTCTCAGTATGAAAAGAGTTGAAGAAGTGTATATGGACATAAAAATACATATGTGAATGTGTGCATATATGTTTTCAGGTATACATAGATAGAGGGCGCAGGTGGAATTTAATAGGAAGGGATGTTACTTAAAAGGTGAAATTAAGAGGTAGGAGAGGAATATAACAAGAGGAGATGGGGAGAGACAGAAAAGAATAAACTATCTCATATAGAAGAGGCAAGGGAAAATGATTACAAGAGAGGGGAAGAACAGGAAAGCAACAAGGCAAAACCTTATTCTCATTGAATTTGGATCAGGTAGAGAATGACATACACACTAAATAGGATATATCACCCTACAGGAGAGTAGGGGGGAAAGGGATGAGAGGTGGGATGATGGAATGGAGGGCAGGAGCGAAGGAGGGGGAGGAAATTTGGGAGCAGTCACTTTTTTTTTTTAATTAATTTATTAGTTTAGTTTCAGTTAACAAGATTCAATTCCATAGTTCCTTGATTTTCAAATTTCCTTTACTTCCCTCCCCCCTCCCCTCATGACAGCATATAGTACAGTATAGGGTCTGCAAATGCATTCATATTAAACATTATTCCAATTACAAAGGCATATTGTACTAGGTGGGATGAAAGATGGTAAGGAAGAAGTAAAACCAAACAATGAGAAGAACAAGATCATTTAGTTTGCTTCCATCAGGATTCAGGATCAGTTCTTTCTAGTTATGTCTCTGGATGGCGCATTTCTCACTTTCTTGAGTCATTCGGGATTAACTTATATCACTGCATTGCTGAAAAGAGTCCAGTCTGTCATAGTTGGTCGTCACAGATATGGTATGTCTGTGATTGTATACAAATTTCTTCTGATTCTACTCTTCTCGCTCAGCATCAGTTTGTATAAGTCTCTCCAGGTAATTATGAAATCCGTCACCTCCTCGTTTCTTATAGCACAATAAAATTCCATTACATTCATATACCACAACTTGTTTAGCCATTCCCCAATTGATGGGCACCCCTTTAGTTTCCAATTCTTTGCAACCACAAAAAGGGCTGCTAAAAATATTTTTGTACATATGGTTCTTCCTCCCACTACTATGATCTCTTTAGGATATAACCCTAGGAGTGGTATGGCTGGGTCAAAGGGTATGAAATTATTTATAATCCTTTGGGCATAATTCCAGATTGCTCTCCAGAATGGTTGGATAAGTTCACAACTCCACCAGCAATGTATTATCGTTCCAATTTGCCCACATCCTCTCCAGCATTTGTCACTTTCTTGTTTTGTCATCTTAGCCAATCTGACTGGAGAGATGTGGTATCTCAGAGTTGTTTTGATTTGCATTTCTCTAATTAATAGTGATTTAGAGCATTTCTTCATATGCTTATAGATATCTTTAATATCTTTCTCTGAAAACTTCCTATTCATATCCTTTGACCATTTCTCAATTGGGGAATGACTTGTATTCATATAGATTTGGCTCAATTCTCTATAAATTTTAGAAATGAGTCCTTTATCAGAGACACAGGTTGTAAAAATTCTTTCCCAATTTCCCACCTCCCTCTTGATCTTGGTTACATTGGCTTTGTTTGTGCAGAAGCTTTTCAATTTAATGTAATCAAAGTTATCCATTTTGCATTTCATAATGCTCTCTAATTCTTGTTTGGTCCTAAAATCTTCCCCTCTCCACAGATCTGTCAGGTAAACTATTCCTTGCTTTCCCAAATTGCTTACAGTATCATCCTTTACACCTAGATCATGCACCCATTTAGACTTGATTTTGGTATATGGTGTTAGATAGTGATCTATGCCCAGTTTCTGCCATACTGTATTCCAGTTTTCCCAGCAGTTTTTGTCAAATAGTGCATTCTTGTCCCAAAAACTGGGGTCTTTGGGTTTATCGAACAATAGATTGATATAGTGGGAGCAGTCACTTTTGAAAATGGACAGTATCATATTAGGGAAGAGACCAAGTGGGAGGTGGGATAGGAGGGATGGAAATATAGTCAGTCTTTTACAATATAGCTACTATGGTAATTTTTTGCATATCTACACATGTACAACATATACTGAATTGTTTATCTTCCCAGTAAGTGTGGATGACAAGGGAGGAAGGGAATGAATCTGGAATTCAAAGTTTTACAATCAAATGTTTAAAAATATTTAAACACTATTATTAATACTATTTTACATATAATTGGGAAATAATATATATAGGCATTGCGCACTGAGATTCACTTTGCCCTACTGAAAAAGTCAAAGTGGGTATGGGAGAAGATATAGGAGAAAGCAGATGGGGTGAGTGGATATCCTGTGGGATTGCTATTCTGTGGTGGTGTGTAGGGAAAAACGGGGAAAAACTGTAACTCAAAATCTGATGGAAATGAATGATGTAAACCAGAAGTTAATAAAGCATTTGGAAAGAAAAAAGAAAAAAAAAAAGAAACGAAGAGCTGATAGACTTCATATCTACCTGGAGAGGCTTATGCGAACTGTTGCTGATTGCGAAGATCAGAACCAGGAAAAATTTGTACTTAATTACAGATACAATGTATGTGTGATGACCAACTTTGATAGACCGGACTCTTCTCAGAAATGCAGGGTTATAAGTAAACTCCAAAAGACTCATAATGGAGACAGATGTCTACATTCAGAGAAAGAACCAGAAATAACAGTTTGAATGCAGATTGAAGCAAATTACCTGCTCTCTTTCTTTTTATTGTTTAGTTTGGTTTCCTCTTTCTCATTATTCATTCCATCTGATACAATCCTTCTTTATAACCTGTGCAATGTCTAATCTGAAAGTATCTGGATCCTATACCTTGTATTCTGCCATGGGGGTAGGGGAGGGGAGAAAATGTGAATCTCAGTGAACTGGGTATCTGAATCTTATAAACTCAAAGTAAATGAACAAATTAATAAAGACAAAAAAAGCAATGTAAGTAGAAAGGATAATATATTAAAATATAAATGCAGCAAAATTATAAAGATCAAGAGGAATACAAGAAAGATATATGAGAAGACGACCTCAATATATCCTTTCATGGATGTGGAAGACATACAGGCATTACACATTTCACATGCTTTCAGACTTTATCAATGTCTGTCAATGTCAGTCAAGATGATTTTTTTCCTCTCCAGAAATTTCTTTTTTTTTATATGGGATGGCTGGGAGTGGGGAACAAAGGGAAATATTTGAGATAGCTATAATGATATAAGAAACTGAAAATGTCAATAAAATAAACTTACTTTTTTAAAACATATAATTGTCAGTGAGTACATGGAGGTACTAGCCAATATAAGTTGAGAAAACAGAGATTCTTTCCCTCTGTAGATCTTAGAAATCCCTGGGGAGATATACATAAATAAATCACTTGGAAGTAGCATGATACCAAAGCCAAGCAGAAGTTATTCTACTACTTGAAAGAATCAGGAAAACAATATGGCTTCCAGGACCCATTCCTTTGTAGACACAGTGTGGAATAGTGGAATGTGCCCCTAGGTTTGAAACTCTGCTGTGCTTCTAACTATGTGTGACCTTAGGAAAGTCACTTGATTTCAGTTTCATCTTCCTCACATCCAAAATAGATTAGACTAAATGATCTCAAAGGTTCAAATACTGTGATTAGACATTTAGATATAGAGTATTGATATACCATTATATGTGCCAGTAACTATGCTAAGTACTGGTAATACATATAATCCAGCTAGACCCTCCCTACCCTTAAAGTGCTTACATTCAAAGGGCAAAGACAATCCACATGGAAAACTAGAAAAGAGGGAAAGGAGTATGGGTAGAACAGTATGTTGGGCCAAGAAGTAGCATGATACCTGATACTGTGAAAGATAAGGCAAAAGCTTACTTACAGAAACCTACTGGTTCCTGGAATCTCAGAGATGGGATTCAAGATTCCAGTGTCAGGAGAGCAGGTGTGCATAATGACCAGAGTAGAGATGATGTCATCTTAGGATGGGAGTAAATTTCTTTCTGACTCTGTAGTAGTGCTCCAGTGCTGTACACCTAAGGCCCTAGAGGATACAAAACAAAATAAGGTGTGGATATTGAAATGGTGCAAAAAGAATTCCATGTAAGGGTCAAGGGGTGGCAAGGGCATGAGATCATTACCCACTGATGGCATTGGGAAAACAATCATGGAAGACACCATAGATCTTTCTGCCTCTAGGCTCTTTCCCTTCTTTTCTCCCCCAATATTCTCTAGGTTATTGTATGAGAGTTACCCCAGATCACAGTTCTGAGCATGTTACTTTTGACATTAAAACTAACGAAAACAGTACCTGCCTTCAGCTATTGAATGACATAGAGATTAATGATTCTTTAACCCAGGGGAGGTAAAATGCATAGATAACTCAAATGTTCCTCTGATTAAGATGCCTATGAGACACAACTAAGATGTCACTTCCTCTCCAAACCTTATCCTGAGATCCAAAGATTTTAAGTAATTCTCTGTCCCCAGATGTCCCAAAGTACTTTGCCTGCCCTTCTCTTTATGTTGATCTTATTGGCTCTATTACATATTAAAAAAAAAAAAAACCAAACAACAGGATGAAACATTAAGAATAAACTACACTCATGTCTTTTTTCATTGGCTTTAATGGACTAGTATAAAGGCATCGTGGCACAACACAAAGAATTCTGGATCTATAGTCAGGAGGAACTGTCTCCAAATCTAGCTTCTGACACAAGCTTCATGACCCTGGCCAAGTAATTCAACCTCATCACTGACCTTGCTGGGACATCCACACCATCACTCAAAAGAAACTATTTTCTCTAAAGCTATCAACATGTCTTGTGAAATATATTGTTGAAATATATTGATGCCTTTTCAATAACCATCATTTTGTGGTGCATTTGACACTGTTGACAGCTGTCTCTCCCCCGCCCCCCCCCCCCGGGTTTTTACAGTCCTTTTAATTCCTAGATTCCCTACTTATTTAATTCTTCCTCACTTTCCTTTGATGATTTGTCAACTGTGTCATGCCCCTTGTTCTTGAATCTACCCAAAAATTCTGTCCTAGAAACCTCCCTCCCCTTCACTCTCCCTCTTTTCTTTATCACCCTCTCATACAAATCGTTTCCATGTTTTTAGTTATTACCTTTAGGTCAACGATGCATAGATATTTGTATTTGTTCTGTTTTTTCCCATAGAGCTTAAGTCTTATATGATACATTTTCCATTCGGGAATTTTAAAAATAAATTTCACAGAGACATATCAAACACAACATTTTCAAAACATAGCTCATTTTCCCATCCAAATAATACATAGACTTTCTAGCTTTTTTATATCTGTTCATGTCATCAGATTCCCAGGTTTATAACCACCAAACCTCAATCTGCTTCACCTCATATAGGCAATTTATTGCCAAATCTTGCATTTTCTTCTTCCACATCACTCACATGTAACTCTATTAGAACAGGTATCACTTTATTTCAAGTCCTTAACTTTTTTTCCTCATGGGTTTCCTATCTGCTTCCCTTGCCTCAAGTCTCCCCGCACTATCATCCAATAATACCAGGCTATCAAAGCAATTCTCCTTAAACACCTAAATATTATCATATCCCCTACTCAAACTCCAGTGGTTCCTAATTTACTCAAGAATAAATTATATAATTATCAGTTTAATTTTTAAATCCATTTATAATCTTGATAGCCTCTTTCTGACATTATTGGACATTACTTCCTCTTCTGTACTTGAAGCAAATCAAATATGTCTTCATAATCTTTCTCTTGACTGGACTGCATGTCCTAACTCCAAACCTTTGTGTTGATTAGTCTTTGTACCTGTAATGCCTTTTTTCTTTGCTTCAATTTCCTCGAATATTTCTCTTCCTTCTATACATATTTAAAGATACATCTTCTAAAGTTTTTCAGATCCTTTCAACTGTTGTTTCCTTCATTCCAAAATATTTTGTATTTATTTCTCTATTTTGTATGTGTTCTCTTCATATTTTTTCTCCATACATTTAAATTTTACTTGTCTTCCTTTTTAGAATGTAAGCTCTTTGTGAATAGAGATTATTTCATTCTTGTATCTCTAGGATCTAGCACTTCATCTGTTATATAATTAATGCTTACTAATTGTTTCTTGATTGTTATTATTATTTGCCTCTGTTGAAGTCTCGAAATTTTTTAGTCATTGACTGGAATCTGGGTTGGTCAATGGTGGTCTTATGCTGATGTTTAACTTTAACCCAAATCCTCTTCTTGCTCTAACTAAACTAGTGCAAAAGAAGAGTGCTAGAAAACAAACACTCCCAGATTTCAGATGTCTTTGACAAAAGCATTCATTGAAGATGACAGACACACGCTAGCCTAGAGTATTAAGTGGATTAGGCAGATGCAAAACTAAGTTCACAGGTTTATGTCAAGACAAAATACATTTAATGACCAGAACTTTCCCAAAATTTAGTGGGAAGAGGATCTCATGAATTCAAAGAGGTAGAAAATTCATCCTCATTGGAGATCTT
This sequence comes from Gymnobelideus leadbeateri, assembly GCA_011680675.1. Classification (NCBI taxonomy): domain Eukaryota; kingdom Metazoa; phylum Chordata; class Mammalia; order Diprotodontia; family Petauridae; genus Gymnobelideus; species Gymnobelideus leadbeateri. The sequence goes on from WOXC01001506.1 coordinate 16,629, forward strand.
TGAACAGTCAAAAATCATCAATCAGATGTCAAAAAGAAGAGTTTTTTTTTCCCCTCAAAATGTGGCGTTTGAGTTCCCTTGATGTTCCCTTGATTCTACATTCTTGTCTATTCTACCACCAATCCTACTATAACCTCGTCGACAATAGAGTCTATGTTATATGAATCTTCAAATCACAACATCTTAGCAAAATTCAAAAAAAGTGAGTGATGATTTTTTTTAATTGAAACAATATATTGACTTGAACATAATTCAAGGCAACTGGGTAAGTTGAGGCAACTAGTTAGTGGGTTGGAGGTTATTAATCTGAGGGAGAGAGCCATGTAGATGAAAAGGATGTGACCCCCGCCCCCCCAAAAAAAACCCTTGTTAACATGTTTAATTTATTTTATCTATTTTTGCTTGATGCCTATTTCTTTTTACAACATATTCATTTCCAAATAGATTATATACACCATCCCAATAAGCCATCCCCTGTACTAAAGCTTTGGAAATAATTTTTAAGTCATGTTAGGAAAACCTATCAATGCATTGCCCTTTTGTGAGAGCATATTATATTCCACAACCACAGTGTCCCCATTCAGTAATGAAGGTCTGGTCACATTTCCCAAACTCTCCCATGGGATTACACTCATTCATTACATTTAAATGGTATTTCATTCCATTGCTATTTCTACTGACATGATTGAACCTATGCCGCATTTTATTTTTCTTTGTTCTATTTCCTTCTTCCTGCCTAAGTTCATTGATGTTACACAAGCTTGAGGAAGAGTATGGACGACCCTCAAAAAAAAAAAAAAGAAAAGAAAAGAAAAATGGAAACTCATATTTTATGTAGTACAACTAAATAATTCCCAAGGGATTCATATGGGCTTTACCATTTATCTCTGCTCCTCTGATCACTTTATTTGGTTGGCATTAAGAAGGGGGAAATGTAAAATTGTACTTAAAATTAATATAATGGAATACTATTATGCAGTTCAATTGGACAAGTAAAAGTAATAGAAAAAATTCTGGAATGGTTTTTATGTAATACTACAAAAATGGAAAAAATATATAACTAGATGAATGATATACATACTATGATAGTATGCACAAAATTGAATGCAAATGAACAGCTAAAAATCCTGATGGAATCTTACGGGGTTTATGACATATTGGAATCAATTCAAATGTACAATAAGCAAGGAATACTTACTAAGCAATAATAATCTTTGATACTGATGCTTAATGTTGCTTCTAAAGAGACTTGTTTTAATGGTATCTATTTCATGATTATCTTGTTTAATCAAAATGATTTGTGTAAGGGAATATAATTTAGACCTTTAAGGCAAAATGTAAAGTTTATACTTGTGTCCCAAATTGTCATGTAAGATTACTTTTCCAAATGTAGCTTTTGAGGATTTTTTAAAAGTATTTTATCACTTTTATAAAGATTTTTAAGTTTAAACCCTGGAGATTTATCTTAACTCTCAAACACCATGTGGTTTTAATATTTCAGGCTCTTACAAATAAAAAAAAAAACGCTTGGTAGGAAGAATTCAAAGTTCACCTAATTATCTCAGGTAAGGTTAAATCCACAAAAGTCCATGCTCTTTATCTCCACTGTTTGAGGTAGAGCAAGTATATATAGTTATTGGTAATTATTGTAATTATTGTTGTTATAATTTATTTTTAAATTGCTTTCCTCCATATCCTGTGAAATTTCCTAATTAAGGTAGCCTTAAACTTAACTGTGATCAAGGATGAAAATCCCACGGTATAAGAATTTTGAAGAATTTTAGGGGTTAGTGAGTCCAAGCCTTTTTTTTCTTCTTCTTTTTTTTTTTTTTGGTTGTTGTTGATGTGCAGAGTAGGCTGTGGGGGAGGGGTGGTTTGGCCACTTCAGATTTCTGCCTCAATACCCCTGGGTTATAGCTCAGGCAGGCTTTTTTTTTTCTTTTTAGAGGGCAATTGGGGTTGAGTAACTTGCCCAAGGTCACAAGGCTAGGTTTTTGTGTGTGCATTAAGTGTCTGAGGCTGAAACAGAACTCAAGTCCTTCTGACTCCAGGGCCAACACTCTACTCATTGTGCCACCTAGCCACCACTCAGGCAGGCTTTTGCTGGTCCACTGAGGTGGGGTTCATTGGGACCCCTCCCTCTCTTCTCTTCAGACTCCTGGTTTTCCCAGATACACCCCTTCCTTGGAGACTCCCAAGCCTGAGGCTATTTCCATTAACTTGGGATTTCAGTCTGGGGTGGGAGACCTATCTTTGGGTTTTCTACTTCATGAAGGAGGGATGGGGGGATCAGAGTTACTAGAATTTACTTTGACATTCTAGCCCCTGTATTATACAGGCAGGCAGTTTCTAAACTTCCAGGCTGGGGGCCAATAGCTGCAGAAGAAGCTGCTGTCTCCTCAGGGGACCCGAGCACTCTCCTACCTGGCTCCAATGATCCTTCTTATTCCCTCATGAGATGAGGGCGAGATGACTGCGATTCGTCCTTGGTGAGTCTGCAGGCTGGGGCTTCTTCTCTCTCTGGTGTATTCTGCTAGTCTGCTCTTTATTCTGAGCTGTGCAGACCCCACATGCTCTGCTCTTGCCCTGTCTGGACACACTGGGCACTTTCCTGGGCTGGATTCTGCCATGCTCCATCTCCAAGTGGATTTTGTCACTCCAGAATCCGTTCAGATTCGCTTTTTAAGGTTTAGTGACAGGATTCACAGAGGAGCTTAGAGAAGTTACTGCTTCCTTTCCGCCATCTTGGCTCCACCCCCCCCCCTTTTTTTTAATAAAGAACCTGAGGCTCAAAGCTGAGAACATTTCAAATTAAAGTCACATTTGTAGCAAGGATCAGTCAGAATTTAACCTAGCTCCTCAGACTCCAAATACAGGCCTCTTAATGTGTCCCAGAGTCAGGATTTGAAGATTGGTATAGTGCATCTGCATCTCTTCCAGCACAGTGTATTTGGAAAAAATAGGTGTAGGTTAAACCCTTAGCTTTGCCATTTCCTAGGTCTTGAACTTATTCAAGGCACTTCCATTCACTGAGGCTCTAGTTTCTAATTTATATCAAGAAAAAGATCAAACAATTGATAAAGTGCCTTCTTTAACATTTTCTGGTTCTATCTTTATAAAAATTCATTTCCAGTCCCAATCCAAACACATTTGACTACACACACCTGTCTCCTGGTATCTAACCACACGCAGCTGTTTCACTCATCTGAGTCTTATCTGTTGAATTTTGTCCAAGTATTTCTCACACTCTGAAAGAGATATTAGAAGTAATTTTGACCCATACTCTTGTAAAGCCAAACATTATCAGCTTTCCAGAAGACTGCTGCTGTGAACAACTTTAAGATTCTGATTACATAGTATAATGAACTCTATTTATTCAGCAATAGACTAAAACAAAACATTCACAGAAACCAAAGTACAACATTCACAATGTTATGACACAACTTATCACTAAAATTGCCACATAGTTTTCACCAAAGTAGTCACATGGTTTTAAGCAAAAGGTATCATTCAGTAAGAACTTAAGTCAATCATCCTTAAGGAGGCAAGCTTCCTTCATGGAAACAAAGTAAAAAGGTCAAGGTTCTCCACCACTAGGTTACATTGTCTCAATCTCTCAGTCAAAAAGCCTTCTTTCTTCTTAATTGGAGATTAGTTTCCAATCATCCTTAATTCAATCATCCTGAAGAGGTAGAGGATACTGAGTACAAAGTACTCCAAACCCTAGACCATAGGAAATCATGATCTTCTCAGTTTGCATTAAATACAGGAAGTAGAGTTCTTTTCATCTTGATTCAGGGCAGGTTCTCAGCTTCCATGGTCCCAGCTCCTGCCTGAATCTACCCAACTGTCATCTTGATTAAAGGGCAGGTAGCTGTCAGTTTCTTGTCCAGCTCCCTATACAGTTCCTCTTCCATATTGAAACTCACAGAGTCTAGTCCACCTCAACTCCTTCACAGCTTCTGTTCCTTGGAAGACAAAGCGTAACAAAGACAAAATAACATTCATCCACATTGCTGGCACCATTATCAATCCACTTTCTGCCTGTGAAATCAACATAGACCCAACAAAAAGATCTGAGAAATCAACACAAATCATCATTATAGTCAAAGAACCTATGAAAACATCAGTAAGACCATCCTCCTGGATTTCTGTAAACATACAAGAAAATCCTCTTTCAGGGCTTCTGAATGAGCAGTAAGGTCCCAGTAACAAAAGCAATGTCCTGTATCATCAGATGAATCTGACAAAGTAACATCAAGACAGACAAAGTATCAGCACCCCAACCATGCTTCCTCTCAGTTCTCCTCTCTTCTCATTTCTCACTTCTTCTCAATTCTCATCTCAATTCTTAGCTCTGCCCAGTTCTCAGCTCTGCTCTCTTCAGCCTGGGCCTCTCTTTATATATGGTAATTAGCTCCTCCACTTCCTTTTGTATAACCAACAGGAGTTCACAAGTTGTAGGGTTCACAAGTTCTTTTTCTTTTCTTTCTTTCTTTCTTTTTTTTTTTTTTTTTGCTTTTTGGAGGGCAATTGGGATTAAGTAACTTGCCCAAGGTCACACAGCTAGGTTTTTGTTTGTGTGTGCATTAAGTGTCTGAGACTGGATCTGAACTCAGGTCCTTCTGACTCCAGGGCCTACACTCTACTCAGTGTCACCTAGCCATCCAACTAGTTCTTTTTCTTAATAAAAGGCTTGATATAATCATGGGCAAGACTTAACTTGAAACAAGGTGCTAACTAAATAGCTGAAACAAGGTGGTAACTAAATAGCTGAAACAAGGTGTTAACTACTTCTTTGCTTGCCATTACAACTCTTTCCTCTACTGACTTTGTAAATTAATGATCTAATCATGTATGGAAAAGAAGGAGGCATATTTCCAGATGAAGCTCATAAGATCTGAGGATCCTTGTCCCAATTCTCACTCCCACAGCTGAATCATGTTGAGAATAATTTTAGTCAGCCAGCCTTTGTAGGTTTAATAAAGGAGCATTTACTAAGGTGTAACAAGAAGAGGAACTGAACTACAACATCCCTCTTAAATCTGGGATATTCTAATCTGGAACAATCTATGCTGAATCCAGGAGAAATTAGGCTTAAGTTTAGAGAACATATGTGACATAAGACTAGGTCATGGATTCTGGTGGTTGGAAGACCTTTTCTCAAATTTTTTTGGGGATGTCAAGAACTTTGCCTTAATAAAAATGAATCTATACATATGTCTTGACTTTACTTATGGCAGCTATGCTCAGCTGATTCAAGGATGTGCCTAGAACATCAGGGGAAAGATGGGAAGGCCTCACACTTGCAGCCCTTTTGAAAGCTTTGAGGGAGGGTTTCCTCTTGCCAAAACTGGTGAGAGGAAAAAAGGGTAGGGAGGCAGCCTTAGGCCAAAGGCAAAAGCCATAAGGTCTCCCCTCGCCCCAGGGAATTCTTTATAGTGGGTTTAGCTAAGTGTCCTACTTGTTCTAACATCGTATTAATTTTTACTCAACTGTTCTGAATGTTTACAGACCGCATTCCTGGGATGTGGACAGTTATTCCCCCACCCTGTGGAATATTAAAATATAACTCTGGTGCAAAATCTTGTGTAAAATCTTGATTGTTTATTGTGTCACTTGCTTAATTGGAGATGACTTTTACTAAATCAGTCACCCCAATGTTACTCAAAACTGAAAGGCTGGGACAATTCAGATCCAGTAGACTTTTTTCTTCCCAATTTCTCCTTGCTAGAAGGATCTAAGCCTCAGTAATGAATTGAGCTCAACCATTTCAGCCATTAGTTACCTGATTTATCCTTAGCTGAGGGCAAGGAAACGTTCTCTTTCCCCCAAATTCCTTCCTACAAAAACTATCTGGCTAGGAAAGTATAGGAACTCAGCAAATGCTAATATTTTGGTATTGGTATTTTATCAATAAAAATGAAGAGGTTATCCACTAAGAAGTTTAGGGTTGGAGACCCCAAAATACCAACAGTCCTGCTGAATGAATTCCACTCAGGTCTTCTCAGCCAAATAAAAGTAAAATTTATTAAAAATTCACTTGCATTTAACACTGAGTAAGTCTGTGCTAGGTCATTCTATGGCACTTTTACTATTCTATGGCATTCTCTTGTGCTCTCACACCACATGGTGGGAGATGGGGTCTCGTATAAAAAAGGCTGTGGCAGGAATCTAGGGGTGTTCTAGAGGAGGAGTTTGGGGAGGGCTTAAGGAGGAGTTAATGAGCTGAATGAGTGATTAAGGGTGGGAAGTAGCTGGTGGCTACAGACAAAGGTGGGCTAGGCCAGTTTAAGGGTGTATTGATATTTTGATAGGCTCCGGGGTGGGAAGTAGGAGGGCTAGCCTAGTAACTAGTCTAGTAGTTTTCAGTTAGTAACTAGCCATAGTGTAAGGCTTATTGCCTCATGTAAATGCCTCATCAAATGAGACAATTTAATCAAGAGTCCAAGGGAGGTTCCAAGAGCCTGTACTTCAAGGACTCAAGGGGAGCTCAAGGGGGCTCCCAGAGCCCATAAGTCAGCAGAAAGATATATGAATTATGAGCCCACCACCATGATGGTGTTTAGTCTAAGAGAGATAGTTGAATGATCATCATTTTATTAATAACCTGGTGGCCTTATTAATCAAATGATCAAATTACTCAGAAACCATGTCTCTCAAACTTTTGGAAACATCACAATTCCTACTTTCAATGAGTCACACATTATTGGGGGAGATGGTGTGTTAAAACAAAGCAACCATCTCTCCAGTCAGATTGGCTAAAATGAAAAAACAAGAAAGTGACAAATGCTGGAGAGGATGTGGACAAATTGGAACACTAATACATTGCTGGTGGAGTCGTGAACTTATCCAACCATTCTGGAGAGCAATCTGGAATTATGCCCAAAGGATTATAAATAATTTCATACCCTTTGACCCAACAATACCACTTCTAGGGTTATATCCCAAAGAGATCACAGAAGTGGGAAAAAGACCCATATGTACAAAAATATTTATAGCAGCCCTTTTTGTAGTTGCAAAAAATTAGAAACTAAAGGGGTGCCCATCAATTGGGGAATGGCTAAACAAGTTGTGGTATATGAATGTAATGGAATATTATTGTGCTATAAGAAATGAGGAGGTGACGGATTTCATAATTACCTGGAGAGACTTATACAAACTGATGCTGAGTGAGAAGAGTAGAATCAGAAGAAATTTGTATACAATCACAGACATACCATATCTGTGATGACCAATTATGACAGACTGGATCCTTTACAGCAAAGCAGTGAATCCCTAAAGACTCAAGAAAGAGAGAAATGCGTCATCCAGAGATATAACTTGAAAGAACTGAGCCTGAATCCTGATGGAAGCAAACTAAATGATCTTTTTCTTTTCATTGTTTGGTTTTATTTCTTCTTTACCATCTTTCATCCCACCTAGTACAATAAGCCTTTGTAATTGGAATAATGTCTAATATGAATGTATTTGCAGATCCTATACTGGACTATATGCTGTTGTTGGGGGGGGAGGGAAGTAAAGGAAATTTGAAAATCAAGGAACTATGGAATTGAATCTTGTTAACTGAAACTAAACTAATAAATTAATAAAAAAAAAAAAAAAACAAAGCAACCACTGGCTGCATTAGGCCAACTCATCTGATGATCTCCATCCACAGTCCTCATGAAAAGATTACCCGTAAAGAGGGTTAGGATTGCTCTGGAGACCCCCAAAACACAAACAGGCCAGCTCCTGCCAAATGAATTCGACTCATGTCTTCTTAGCCAAAGAAAAGTAAAGTTTATTAAAAGTTTGCTTGTATTTGACACAGAGTAAGTCTGTACTAGGTCATTCTATGACGCTCTCACACCACATGGAGAGAAGATGGGATGTTATATACAGAAAGTTGTGTGAGGAATCAAGGGATGATATAGAGGAGGAGTTTGAGGAGGGTCTTCAGGAGAAGTCAGATGAGGTCAATGAGTGATTAAGGGTGAGAAGTTGCTGGAGACTACCTGGAGCCAACAGACAGTGGTGGGTTAGGCCATTTAAGGGTATTTTGATAGGCTGTAGGGTGGGGAGTTAGATGAACAATGGAGGGCTTGGCTAGTAACAGAGATCTGGGCCCAGCCATGATGTAAGGCTTATGGCCTCATGCAAATGCCTCAGCAAATAAGATGATTTAATTAGAGTTCAAGGGGGGTTCCCAGAGCCTATACCTCAAGGATTCAAGGAGAGCTCAAGGGCATTCCCAGAACCTGCACCTCATCACTTGTACTTGGTCCTAGCTTATATGCTAAGCATTACAGTCGTCACTGATGTGAGGAGGTTTTCATAGCCATAGACATTCACAGTTAACAACACTACCAAAGGGTCTAATATCCTTAAAAAGAGAAAACATATTTCCTACATTGGTTTCTTCAATATCCAGCACAATGCTTGGCATATAGTAGGCACTTAGTAAGTACTTATTAATTGATTTAATATAAAGATGATGGAATGCTTTTAAAAGAAAGTAATGACAATTTGAGACAGCATGCCATACAGGATAAATTACCTCAAAGTCAGGAACACAAGGTTTCAAGTCCCACCTCTGATACATACTGGCCATGTCACCTAGAGAAGTCATTTTACCACTCACCACTCAGTATTCCAGTATATCTTCTGGTATATATGTATATGTATATGTTCCAGTGTAAATTTAAGAAAATATGCAGACCTGAACTGGTAAAAGGAATTATTTTTTTACCAATAGTTCCTTAAACCAATGAAATGACAGGTTGATTATATATCACTATAAATGAAGAAATTATACATCCAGATGAGGGCTGTCTCTCATAGTATAATTATTGATTATATGTCATGGACTTAGAGCTGAAACCTTTGAAGTCATGCAGTTCAATCACCTTATTTTTATAAACAAGGGAACTAAGGCAGGGAGTAGAGAAGCCCATTTGTCCAAAGTTATAAAGTTAGTAAATGAAGGGGCTAGGGTTTTTTAATGAGCATGGAGGACTCCATATCTATTGGACTTTCATTGTAATGATTTCCATTACCTATGATGTTTTGAGGGGTTTTCTCTTTTAGAATTTCCTGAAGATCTTTTTACAGTCTATCTCAGTTTTGATTTGAAGAAATAATCAATGGGTGTTCAGAGACAACACTGTTAAACTACATTGAGAAATTTGATAGCATTTTTTAAATTTAAAAAATGAAATGTAAAGAGACTTTTCAGAACTCAATCTGGCTCCAAAGGTTATTGCAGAAGAAAAGACCCCAAGAAATTTGGAGCAATGACAGTATGGCTAGAATCTGTACATAGCCTTTTTATAAAGGCAGCACTTCCAAGGCCTGCCTTCCTTTGAATTTAAGACTTTTGGTAATTTTATTTATTTTTGTAAAGTACAGTCTTTAATTCCAACTCTATCTCTTAAGTCAGATGAAGGTCAAAGTTACCCAGCACAGTTTGCAAGCTATAACTCAAGTGGTGCTATCTGGGTTTTGCCATGAGGCAAATAATTTTAGATGACAGTCATTTAACAAAATCAATTTGCCAATTTTGGGGGGGGAAAGAAAAAAGAAAAACAAACAAACAAACAAACCCCTAAGGTTAGTTAAAACAACAAGTTACCCTCATTTGTGAGCCAATATAGTAACTAGCCCCCCCCCCCATGTTAAAATGAATCTGTCTTAATTACTTCTTATGACATTTTTATATCAGAGATTGCAAAATATATCCAAGAATGTTATTTCATGCTGCAGACACTGGGGAACAAAATAGCCAGTTCTAACTCAACTCCCTGCTCTTTTCCCCAGAGACCACACAAATGACAGACCTAGCTTAGGCATGGCTCTTTCATTGGTAAAAAATTTAGCCAATTTTATAGGCACTTCTGAGTAATCTTTTTTTTTTTTTGTGGTGTGGGGGGGGGGGAATTCCAGTTTCATTTATTGAATACAAGAAGCTACTAATCCTGGAAATAGAGAGTAACAAAAATAAGACTTGTGGCCTTGTTTAAAGACTCACTCCTACCTGGTTAGCATTTGTGATATAAATTGCTACATATAAAATTATAAGGAAAAATACAAAAGGGACCATCATCCCAGGGGTGTGGTGGACTTGGAACCAGCCCCCTTCACAGGCAGGGGGGTGGGGTGAGGACAGGGCACTGCATGGACAATTCTGAAATTTCTGAAAAAGAGGTCAAAGGCTGGTGGTAGTGGGCTAGCAGTGCTGCCCCCTGTCCAGTTTGGGTGCCTAGACTGGAAAGAGCCCTGCTGTGTCCTTTGGGAAGCCCAGCTCAAGGACAGGCACTGAAACAAGGTCCTCAGCCACACCCTGAAAACAGTCCTAGAGGTGAGCCTAGACAAGCGTAGCGGGGAGGGGGTGGAAGCAGGGCCCATGCCAAGAAGCAGGCAGCCTTGGAGGGCCTGGCCACCAGCCCCATCACTCATCAATGGAAAGCAGTCAGCAGGGTTTTGTCAGACCACATGTGGTCACTCCAACTACCCCAGGTAAAGAGGGATAAAGACTGGCCTCCAGGCCCAATCCCCGAGTCACCCTAACTCTTGGCACTGATGGTGGGACTCCCTAAAATGCAAGCTTCACTGGGCACCAAGCCACCCCCCATGCGGCTCCAGGGCTTGGAACTCCAGCCTCTGCCCAGGTCCCCTACCTAAGGAATGCTGTTCTCACCCCATGTGGGCAGAGGGAGACCCTATGCCAACATGGACTGCTGCACCACCTTCTCCAGGCCCTGCCATGTCACCAGCAGTGGTACCACCTCCTTGTTCCTCTTGGTGAGTCTCTTCCTGGCTTGGTTATCGTTCACCAAAAAATATGTAAAGCTTCACAGATTTGGTGTCATCCTTGCACAGGGGCCACGTTAATCTTCCAAATTTAGTATATGTGCTGCCACAGTGAGCACTGAGTAATCAGTCAATAATATTTTTTCTTAATTGACAGTTTAGTGTGATCCTCTTTTTAAATTTTTTCCATAGTGAGTACTAATGTAGTACTAACAAGGAACTAAGAGGCCATCGAGCCTAATGTCCTCATTTTCCATAGGAGGAAAATGATTTCCAGAGATACCATCCAAATTAGTTGCTCAAGGTCACAAAAGTACTTAAGTGACAGACATAGGATTTGACTCAGGTCCTCTGACAGAAGAACTAGTGGTTTCTCAACTTTGTCGTTGTGGATGGGGACACAGAAGCCATCTAGTTCTACCCCTCATTTTAAGAATGACTAAATGGGGACTCACATGATTTATGTGATGTTCCAAACATCACACAGGAAATGAATAGGAGAGACGAGAATTAAACCCAAAACATTTATCTTCAGATTGTATATCGTTTCTACTATGTTATCATTCCTTAGGATTGGAATACCAAGAACTCCAAGGCAAAAAGGATATTAATGTACACACACACACACACACACACACACACACACACTTCTATCCATTAAATACACATGCACAACTCATGTCTCTTCTGTGTTTTAAATATCTAGTGACCCTGGGATAGAGATAATGTAAACATTTTTATCCCTATCATTTATTCACTTTAATTTTTGCAAAAGAGGGGATGGAGCCAAGATGGCAGAGTAGAAACAGCTCATCCAAGCCACTCTGCCCACACATTCCCCACAAACTATGTAAAAGGAGACTCTGAACAACTTCTGGAGCCCCAGGACCCACAGAACGACACAGAGAAGCTAACCTCCCACTGAGGACAGCCCAGCAGCCCTGCAGGAAGGACCAGCGCAGTGGTCTGGGACCTGGCAGCGTGCAGCATGCAGAGCACAGGAGCCGAGCCGAGCCCAGGTCCGCATGAGCCGAGGTTTTAGCCCCAGGGCGGCAGGGCCAGCAGCCAGCTGGAGGAACCCCAGAACACCAGGAGCTGTGGCGACTCCAGAATTATCAACATAGACTTGCCTAGGACAAAGAGGTTAGTGTCCTATGGACTTTGGGTCCGGTATTTAGGGAATTCGTCAGCTCCCTCCCCTGGGGGCTAGAAGCTGCTGAGGACAAATGCCATTTTGTAGTTTTCAGAGGCAGCTCCCACTCCCAGCCTGCAAATTTGTAGGGAGATCCAGCAATCAGTCTTGGGGGGTAATCGCTCTTGCTTTAACCTCCCTGGATCTGGATTGTGATCTAGGGTGGAAGTCGTGGGTGGGTTTACAGCTTGCCAGAAACGGAAGTTGCCCCCACACGTTCGGGACGAAAATTCCTCTATCTGGCCTTAAAGCCATAGTGTGGCAACAAGCCCAAAAGTCAAGCAATTAAGTGGCAACATGCCAAGGCAAAGGAAACAGAAAAATGCAACCCTAGACTCCTATTTTGGGGGCATAGAGCGGGAAAAGGACTGTGAGGTCAGAAGTCCTGCTCCAAAAGCCCCAGGGGAAAACATGAGCGGGTTGCAGGCCATAGAGGACCTTAAGAAGGACTTTAAGAATCAAATAAGAGAAGTGGAGGAAGAATTGGAAAGAGAAATGAGAGGGATGCAGGAAAAGTATGAAATGAGGGTCAACAGCCTGACTGAGGAAAACAACACCTTAGAAAATAGACTGACTCAGATGGCAAAGGAGGCCCAAAGGGGCAATGAGGAGAAGAATGCCTTGAAGAGTCGAATATCCAGATGGAAAAAGAATCTCAAAAGTTCACTGAGGAGATTCATTCCTTCAGAGTTAGACTGGAGCAAATGGAAGCTAATGACTTTATGAGAAATCAAGATGCTGTTGGGCAGATCCAAACAAATGAAGGATTAGAAGGCAATGTGAAATATCTCATGGGAAAAACCACTGACCTGGAAAATCGATCCAGGAGAGACAATTTAAAAAGTATTGGACTACCTGAAAGCCATGATCAAGGAAAGAACCTGGAAATCACCCTTCAAGAAATTCTCAAGGGAAAACTGCCCTGATGTTTTAGATCCAGAGGGCAAAATAGAGGTTGAAGGGATCCACTGATCACCTCCTGAAAAAGATCCCAAAAAGAAAAATATTATAGCCAGGTTCCAGAATCCCCAGATCAAGGAGAAAGTACTCCAAGCAGCCAGGAAGAAACAATTTCAATATTGTGGAAACACAATCAGAATAGCCCAGGACCTGGCAGCTTCTACACTGAGGGATCAAAGGGCATGGAATATGATATTCCAGAGGGCAAAAGAACTGGGAATGAACCCAAGGGTCACCTACCCAGCAAAACTGAGTATTTTGTTTCAGGGGAAAATATGGTCATTCAGTGGAATAGAGGACTTTCAAGCATTCTTGAGGAAAAAACCAGAATTGAATAGAAAATTTGACACCCAGACACAAGAAGGAAGAGATGTCTGAGAAGGTAATCATGGAAAAGAAATCAAAAGGAACTTATCAAAATTGAACTATTTACATTCCTATATGGAAAAGCAATATCTGGGACTGATGATATCTTTCTCAATATGAAAATAATGGAAGAAGGGGGTGTGGTCATATGAATACATATGTGAATGTGTGTGTATATGGTTACAGTTATATATAGATAGAGGGCATAAGTTGAATTTGTTGGGAAGGGAGAATACTCAAGGGATGAAATTATGAGGTGAGAGGGGAAGGTGGCAAGAGGAGATGGGGAGAGACAGGGTAGTGTAAACTATCCCATGCAGAAGAAGCAAGGGGAAGTGGTTGCAAAAGAGGGGGAGAATAAGCAAGGCTAAAAAGGCAAAACCACATTCACATTGAATTTGGTTCAGGGAGAAAATGACATGCATACTAAATGGGATATCTCAACCTGCAGCAGAATAGGGAGGAGGGATGATGGATGGGAGGGCATCCTTGGGGTGAGGGGAGGTTGGAAGTACCCATTATAAAAGAGGGACAGGATCATGTAGGGAATGGACCAGGTGGGGGGGTGGGATGAGTGGGAGGGAATTATGGGCAGCCTTGTACAATATAGCTACTATGATAATGTTTTGCATAGCTAGACATGTACAACATATACTGAATTACTTGTCTCCCAGGAGGGAATGGGTGACAAGGGAGGAAGGAAATGGATCGAAATTTGAGGTCGTGACATTAAATGTTTTAAATATATATAAATACTATTATTAATACTCTTTTGCTTGTAATAGGGAGATAAGATGTGCAGGCATTGGGATGCAAAGACTCACCTTCCTCTAATGGAAAAGTCGATGGGGGTATGGGAGAGGGTATGGGAGAAAGCAGATTGGAGGAGGCGATATCTTGTGGGATTACTATTCTGGGAGGTTGGGTAGGGGAATAATGGGGGGAAAATAATTGTGGCTCAAAATCTGGCAGAAATGAATGATGTAAAACAGAAGTTAATAAAGCATTTGTTTAAAAAAAAAAACTTCAGCCAAAGCATAACAAAAAAAAATTTTTTTTGCAAAAGAGATTGGGGTTAAGTAAGGCTATGCCTAGGTCTTGGGTAGGCCCTATAGGAAAGAGGTAATATTAAAATGGAACCTCCAGGCTAGGGCATTCAAGCTTCATGGAAACTAGGGAACACTGTTGGATATTAAGCCCTAATATGTAGGGAGCTAGGGTATAAAGAACTGCTAGTTTGCTAGTTCATTTGGTGGATAGAGTGCCAGTGTAGAGTGAGGAAATTTCATCATCATGAGTTAAAATCTAGCCTCAGATACTTATTAGCTATGTGACCAATGCAGCTTTGTAACTATGTAACAAATTACTTAATGCTGTCTGCCTCAGTTTCTTTATCTGTAAAATGTACTGGAGAAGGAAACGGCAAACCACTCCACTATCTTTGTAAGAAAACTCCAAATGGGGTCACAAAGAGTTGGACATGACTGAAAAGAATGAATAATGAACATTATACAAAAGTTTCATTGATTCAAGAGTAAATGAAGGTTTTAGACTAGTGATACAGGATGTTTTCCACTGATGACATAGCCTGGGCAGGCTCTAGCCTTTTAAAAGTTCCCAGAATCCATGGCTTGGGAACATTGTCTTTTCCTCAGAATTTCTAGTCTCCACTCTACATGGACTGCAAAGTCTACTACTAGAATTCATTCATGGGGGAAAGGAGGAAGTACAAAAGGAAGGGCTAGAATTCAGAAAAACTGGAAATGTCAGGCTGTAACCTTGATCCATGTTTGCCACCTGTGCCCTAGCAAGCTAAGGAAAGTTGTTTTATAATCTTATAGCTCTTTTCTGTGAGGTAATGCATCAATATCACTTCATTTCCCAGCTTTATGCTGGCTCCCTTAGCCTCCTAAAAAAGTATTCTGGAACCTGGGTCACTAGGTGTCTATGAAGCAAAGGTATTAGGTGACTCTGGGCTGAGATTGTGTGTAGACTCCTTCTCAGACTACTGAATGAATGAAAATTTATTTTATAAATTCAGTTAGTAGTGGAGAGAATCTAGCAGAATGTGACCTCAAAAGAGTAGAACTGGAGGGGGCAGAGTCAAGATGGCCGAGTAGAAATAGCACTTCCACACAGCTCTCCCCCACACCACTTCAAAATTATGTAAAAGAGGTACTCTGAATGAAATATGGAGCTCCAGAACCCACAAAATGACACAGAGAAGCTAACCTCCCACTCAGGAAAGCCCGGCAGGGAGTGGCCAGCACAGCACTCTGGGAGCCGAGCCCAGGTCCTCTTGAGTCAAAGGTTTTAGCCCTAGGGTGGTTCAAGAGCAGCTGGCCGGAGGGAACCTCAGAACACCAGCAGCTGTGGCATTTCCAGAATTATTAGCACATAGATGCCTAGGACAAAGTGAGAGGCCAGTGCCCTATGGACTTTGGGACTGGGAGAGTTTATGGCCTCTTTCCCCTGGGGGTGAGAAGCAGATGAAGAGCTGGTGCAGCTTGTACCACATTGCCACATTGCAGCTTCAGCTCCTGGCCTATGAACTGTAGGAGTATCCGGTGATCAGTCTGGAGGGTAATTGCTCTTGCTTTACCCTTCTTGGATCTGGATTGCGGTCTAGGGTGGAGGTCTTGGGGTATGTGACCAGCTTTTCAGAGCATGTGGAGGCTTCAGAGAGGCCACCCAACTAATACCTCCGGCAATTGGGAAAACCCAAGCATTTGGGACAGAAGCTCTCCTGGCTGGTGGCAGAATCCTACTGTGACAACAAGCCCAAACTTCAAGTAAATGAGTGGCAACCTGCCTAGGCAAATAAAACAAAATAAACAGAAAAATTCAACATTAGAATCCTATTTTGGGGGCAAAGAGGATCGAAGCATGCAACAGGAATAGGACTGTGAGGTCAGAAATCCTGCACCAAAAGCCCCAAATGAAAATATGAGCTGGTTATAGTCCATAGAGGACCTTAAGAAGCAGATAATAGAAGTGGGGGGAAAATTGGGTAGAGAAATGAGAAAGATGCAAGAAAAGTATGAAATGAGAGTCAACAGCCTGACTGAGGAAAATAACACCTTAAAAAATGACTAACTCAAATGGCAAAAGAGACTGAAAAAGGCAATGAGGAGAAGAATACCTTAAAAAGCTGAATTTGCCAATTGGGAAAAGAATCTCAAAAGCTCACTGAGGAGAATCATTCCTTCAGAATTAGACTGGAGCAAATGGAAACTATTAACTTTATGAGAAATCAAGATGCTATTAAGCAGATCCAAGCAATTGAAAGAATAGAAGGCAATGAGAAATATCTTATGGGAAAAAAACCACTGACCTGGAAAATAGATCCAGGGGAGACAATCTAAAATTATTAAAGTACCTGAAAACCAGGATCAAAGAAAGAACCTAGAAATCATCCTTCAAGAAATTCTCAATGAAAATTGCCCTGATGTTTTAGAACCAGAGGGCAAAATAGAGGTTGAAAGAATCCACAGATCACCTCCTGAAAAAGATCCCAAAAAGAAAACTCCTAGGAATATTGTAGCCAGGTTCCAGAATTCACAGATCAAGGAGAGAATATTACAAGCATCCAGGAAGAAACAATTTCAATATTGTGGAATCACAATCAGGATAGCACAGGATTTGGCAGCTTCTACACTTAGGGAATTGAAAGTCATGAAATATGATATTCCGGAGGGCAATGGAACTGGGATTAAAATCAATAAACCCCTACCCAGCAAAACTGAGTATCATGTATCAGGGGAAACTATGGTCATTCAGTGGAATGGAGGACTTTCAAGCATTCTTCATGAAAAACCAGAGTTGAATAGAAAATTTGACATTCAGATACAGGAAGCAAGAGATGCTTGAGACGGTAAACTGAGAAAAGAAATCATTATAAACTTATCAAAGTTGAAGTATTTACATTCCTACATGGAAAAACTACAACTGTAAACAATGAAACTTTTCTCAGTATGCAAACAGTTGAAGAATGGTAGAAGGTGAAATTAAGAGGTGAGAGAGGAATATAATGAGAGTAGATGGGGAGAGATAGAATGGGGTTAACTATATCATATAGAAGAAGCAAGGGAAAATTGTTATAAGGGAGGGGAATAACAGGAAGGCAAAAAAGCAAAACCTTTTCCTCATTAAATTTGGATCAGGGAGAGAATGACATACATAATGAATAGGGTTTCTCACCCTACAGGAGAGTAGGGGAGAAGGGGATAAGAAGGGGGACAATGGAAGGGAGGGCAGACTGTGGGGGGGAGTTGGAAGCACCCACTTTTGAAAAGGGAGAGAACCAAAGTGGGGAGTGGACCAGGTGGGAGGTGGGATAGGAGGGAGGGAAATATAGTCAGTCTTTTACAATATATGTACTATGGTAATGGTTTGCAGTATATACTGAGTTGCATATCTTCCTTTTAATACCAAGTTTTTAAAAAAAATACATACATATAAATACTATAATTAATACTATTGTGCATATAATTGGGAGATAAGATGTGCAGGCATTAGGGCACAAGGATTCGCATTGCCGTACCGGAAAAGTCGAAGGGGGTATGGGAGAAAAGATGGGAGAGAGCAGATTGGATGAGGTGATATCCTGTGGAACTGCTATTCTGGGGTGGTGGTTAGGGAAAAAATGGGGATAAAATTGTAATTCAAAATGTGACAGAAATGAATGATGTAAACAAGAAGTTAATAAAGCATTTGAAAAAAAAAAACAGTAGAATTGGAAAAAAAATCCACACCCTAGTTCCTGATCTACAGGCAATCAAAGTCTTTTCTTCATCACAGGACAGCAGTATGAGAAACAGTTACAAATGCCCCAAAGTCCATGTGAAGATTTACTCATAAAATTTAGATTTATTTATTGGGTATCACCTCCTCCCCCCAAAAAATATAAAAGTATTTCTTGAACATATAAATAACAGACATTCTTTTGTTCAAGGCTTCTCTCAGGTAGGTCTTTCTCTGTGTCGCTTTCCCTGCTTCTCCCAACTGAAATAGTTCCTTTCCTCATCAGGTTTTCATAGAGCAATTTATCTTATTCCCCTCTTACTAGCTATGTGACTCTGGGCAAGTCACTTAACCCTCTCTGCTTCAGTTTTCTCATCTATAAAATGATCTGGAAAATAAGATGACAAATTACTTCAATATCTTTGCCCAGAAAACCTGAAATGGGTCATGAAGGCTTGGACGTGACAGAAACAACTGAACAATGAACAAGGCAGAAATGGTTCATTCATTTATACTTGCCTCTGGATGCATCATGTCCCACATTATGTCCTTGTTTTCTAAAATCCTTTAGGGAAACAATGGAACCATCTTATCTTTATGTATCCAGGACTAAACACATAGTAACTTACAGAGAGTAGTTACCTTTTGCATGACTGTTTAAATGAAATGTTTGCTGAAATGTATGAAAATTTTTTATAATGAACAAAATAAATTAATTCCATTTTCCGGGACATAGAGTAACAAGACAAAATAAAACAAAGTTCAAGAATTAACCTCTCCTTTCTTTCTTAAACAGTAATAAATCAACTAGAAATCATTTTTATAGCTATTTTTAAATCCCAATGATAGGGTATGCAATATTGTATGTAGAGTAATACATACACACACATATCCAGTATTTTGATTTTCAAGGCACCTTCAAAATAAACAATTCTAAGCCCATTATTTTACAGATAACAAAATTCGGCACAGATTTTGTGACATACATATGATCACAGCTCGAAAGTACTACAAAGCATTCAGCTTACAACAAAAAGGAGTGGAAATACCATTTTGAAGGTGAGGAAAATTGGTTTGAAGGAAGTGAAGTTATATGGGCAGAATCATAAAGAATGAAAATGTCAGAACTGTAGTGTTACTCATATCATCCAATAACAAGCTAGTGATCTTTTTGTTAAATCATGCTTGCCTGTATAAGTCACCTATTGGATATAAGAATATGTCCTTTGTGGTCATCTCCCTTTAGTAATCTCTTTCCTAAAAAGTGTTTTGTTTTGTTTTGTTTTAATATGACAGCCCTATGATTTTTAACTCAAGTGCTTTTTATCAGCTTCTTCAAACTGTGTGAGGACATGACCTAGATATTTTAAAAAGAATTCTATTTCTCTTATGCACAACCCAAACATGATAATACTAGTAATAATACTCCCCCCAGCATAAGCCAGTTAAATATAATTACATATTTTCATTGCTTCTAACAGCTTTTAATCTAATGGGAAATAAATTAGAAAATATAGGGTCTATTTTACCTAGTTGAGGGTATTGTGCTTTCCTGTTTTCAAAACATTTTCATGGCCATTACAAAAATGATTCTGCCATTTATCTTGGGCTTTGATGTTGTTGTTTTTTAATGCTCTCCATGATTTGATTTTGAAGCAGTTATTGAGAGGAAAATTATTTCCATTTCATAGATGGAGAAACTGAGGTTTAAGAAAAGTTAAGTGACTCGTAGTAGTATGGTAAAAAAAATAGTCCTCTGGTTTTTGGTCCTAGTTTCTCTTGTGTGTCCTTGTCTCTGTTCTTTCTTTTTCTTTCCCTGGTTTCTTTAACAAAGTGCAACATTCTAAATTAAGTTTTCTTTGTTTGTTTGTTTGTTTTTGTTTTATTTGGTTTATTTGCTTGCTTGTTTTATCAGATTCCTCCAGGAATCCAGTCTTTCCTCTAAAACTACTTTCTAATGATTGTGCATATAGTCTTCATATGCTAATATATACTATTTGCACTATTAGAACATAAGCTCCTCAAGGTCAAGGGCTGTTTCAATTTTGTCTTTATATCCCAAGCACTTATCAGATGACTACTACACAATAGGTAATTAATAAATGCCTATTGATAAATTGAATAATTAATGGACATGTTGCTTCCTTGGTAAACCTGCACTGAATATTTCTGGAATATTTCAGGTCCATAACTGTACTCAACTCAGCTTAATAAGCCAGTGTTCAGGTATCACCTTGTCTATGACCTCAGAGATCAGGAACCAATCAGATGTATGCAATGTGTTGGTGATTATCCTGAAGGGTTCCTTAATGATCCCTGATCATACCCATGTGTCTCATATTACCATTTATCCCTCCCTTCTGTGAAATAAAATTGTGCTGTGATAAAGGTCATTAGGCAGCCATTGACTGTTTCTGCACATCTTCTTAAGTCCCCAAACTTCTGCTTCTTAGCTGGATTTGAGGCTCCATTTCTGCTGAACATTTATATGGCCATTGGATGTCATCAGCGTACTACCTAGCCCCTGATGAATCATTTAAATGCTTGGAAACACCCTGACAGTTAAAGCCAGCAATCCATGCCACATTGTGGTCATACCTTGGTGCAGTTCTTTGCTAAATGGTGCGGAAATTGTAACAAAAATAATTTTTATTAGGCAGTACTGGAAGATTACTACATGATAACATAATGGGAAATTGAAAAAAAAAATCACTGCATATTTCTAGAATAAAAGCATGAATAGAACCAGCTTTGAAATTATGCCAAAATGATAATGGAAATTCTATCAATGACATTAACTGCTCTAATAATGAAGAAAGAGACTTAAATAGCTACTGAATTGTGACTAGTCAGCATCATTTTGGAATTTCAATTCACTCTGTTACCAGGTAGGGGACAAGTAATTTCTGATGACTTGAAGACTATTTCTGTCACAAAGCACCTTTGAAATTGTTTCATAAAAGAAACAATCTAAAGACGGCAGCACCTATAAACATTCAATCGTAATGGGGATGCTGATGATCATAAGAAAGCATGTCAGAGTAGAGGAGTTGCTAATCTCTCTATCCAGGCTGGCCTTAAGAGTAAATACATGTAGGTAGTGAAATCTTTGAGCTGTCATTTGAGGATAGCATTGGACAGATTGCCTCAATTATTGCATTAGTGCAGACAGTTTTGCAAAGATGTATATTCATTCAAAAGATCTTGGTTTAAAATTGGTAGAAGAAATACCAAGTGAATGAAGAGTATCTATTTCTTCAATTATGCCATGTATTTGCATATGTGCGTGCAGACATAAACACATACACACACAAACACATGAGGAAATGAGGAAATGATAGAGTGATAATATGGCCAGAGTGAGAGATGATAGTAGAAAAAAAAAGCAAAAGCAAACCAAAACTATGTCTCCTGTAGTTGGGTGGATTTCCTGAAAGCAAATTTATGGCAGGACTTGGGCATGAGTTGTGAATGATGGTGGACAGGGATGAATGACTTATGGTCTATATGAATTGAAGTAACTTCCATGTCAGTTGATTCTCAGATCTATATGTGCATTTGAGAGGCCTTAAGAATAAAAACAAAATAAACAAACAAACAAAAAAAACATTGTATGAATGAGAAGATCAAAGGGAAGATTGAGGGTGAAAAATCAAAGAAATTATCTTAGTGGAAGACTAACACTGTGGTCACAACAGTAACTTTAGACCCAAAGTGAAGTTAGAGGTCATTTTGTCTAACCTACTCATCTTAACAGATGTGAAAATTTAGGCAAAAATAGTTTAAATTTTACAATGGTCATAGGGTTGGATATTGAACCTAGTAGTTTTCTTTCTCCTTTAAAAAATCATGTTATTTTATTAAATTTGTTTACGTTCTCTTATTTTACAACATTCAGTTCCACAATTCCTTGAGTTCCAAATTTTCTCCCCATCCCAATCCTCCGCCCCACCCATGGCAGCATGCAATCTGATACAGGCTCTACAAAAACCTTTTAAATAAGCATTAGTCTGGTTGTAAAGAATTATAACCTATGAAGGGAAAAAAGCCTTTCTCCTTTTTGATTATGAGTTTTTGGTGATATGTATGTTTCAGATTTGACTAATTTCAGGGGGAAAATGTTTAAGCCTCAAATAAAAATGGATCCTCCAATGGTGCACCAACTGTTTCTTAAATCAGTTTTATGTTCTATTTAGCACTAAAGTTATCTCTAAATAAATATGGATGGCAAAGGCAGGATTGAACACACACTAACTCCAACCTTACCATTCTTTCCACTGCCCCTTTCTGTCTCTCAGGAAAGATGAGATCTATTTCATTAATTACCCTATTCTAATCATCTCTGTCTTCATCTAAAGTCAGAGTGGGTGGGAAGCATAAATACTACTTTATTCATGATGACTATGTAAGGATCCATTAGTCTCTTGAACTTCAGGTTGATCTCTTTACAAATTGTTTATTCCCCTCCAAAACAAAGGAACAAATAAATAAAGATACAATGTCAGCTGGAAGGGAGCAGAAATTTTTTTGTACTTTTTGTCTTTTTAGCTGAATCACATGCACATAGTAGGAACTTGATTGAAAAAAAAATGTTCAATTAGATTAGAGTTGAATTTGAATTAGAATATCATTAAGTTATGTCTGTGTGACTATAAAAGAATCACATTTCCAGATTCTCAAGGTCTTTGCACGTAGAAATGAAGAATGAGGCATATTCACCTTTTACCTTAACAACTAATGCCAAGGAAGGAAGCAGTATATTGTTCCTGTCTAGAGCCTCTGTTTGCCATTAATGGTTTGTATAGGAGCTGTTAGTCCTCATTAGGGTGTGTTAGCACATTAAAGGGGTGATAAATTTTGATTCCTTCCCAGTTCCTTTGTTATCAATCCTTTTATTACCCTCTGGATGTACTAACACCCCTTAATGAGGACTAACACCCTCTAATGCTTATTTGTCCAATAAACAAACAGTAAGGCTGCAAACAGAAGGTCAACACAGCTAGAAACTTCAATGTGTTTCTCCAGTTTGGATGTTAGCCAGTTGTTGGAGCCTAACCACAAAATCTGCATTATTTCTAACTATGAGGTACAAATAATAAAACAAATATGAGTTGAAAATTATGAAATTAAATGTGTGGTGAGACTAAACAAACAAACAAACAAAAGTATAGGCACCATTCTTCCCTCTGTTTCTTTTACATACAAAGGAAAGTAGCTGTGATTAATACTAGACATTGGGCATTTTATTTAACTTTGATGTGTTTCAATTTGCTCTTCACTAAAAGATAAGACTAGATGGTCTCTGAATTCCTTTTTAATTCTATCAGTTGTCCTATGATTAATAGGTTTCAAAAGAGTTTAGGTAAATTTCTTAATGACAAGTAAGTTAAAAATTATTAAGGAAAATTGGGATGTTAGGTATGTAAGATTCATAGTAGCATAAGGTGACATTTAAATTGGAAATATCCTCTCATTCATAATACCACCATCAGAAACACTAATTAAAACTGCCACAAAAATTTCTGATTATTTCCAAATATTTGCTGTATCTCACTCCTATTGTCCTCCAATTGAACAATAAAAAAACAACCTCTCTAGGGGCTGCTAGGTGGCACAGTGAGTAGAGCACCGGCCCTGGAGTCCGAAAGACCTGAGTTCGGATCTGGTCTCAGACACTTAACCCACCAAACAAAAACTTATCCGTGTGACCTTGGGCAAGTTATTAACCCCAATTGCCCTACAAAAAAGCAAAAACAAACAAACAAACAAAAAACACCAACCTCTCACAACAAATATTCACAGTAAAAAAAAAAATTCCCACATTGACAATGTTAAAAAATGTGTATTTCTTTTTGCATTTTAAAATTTATCTTTTTTTTATCTTTTCTCTAAAAGGAGGCGTTTGTGTTTTATCAATAGACTTTTAGATTCATAGCTTATTGTTTTATTAATTAGAGTCCTATGGTCTTTCTAAAGTTCATTTTTTTCTTATAATGTAGTCATTGCATAAATAATGTGTTCTCCAAGTTCTACTCACTTCAGTCTGAACCAGTTTATACAGATCTTTACAAATTCCCTTGAAACTATCCATTTCATCATTTCTCATGGCACAATAATGTTCCATTGTGTTTCTAAGCCTCAATGTATATAATCATTACTACCTCCATGATGGGGGAGGAATGAGGATGAGGGGTCACACCTTCCAGTTCAGTATTACTATGAAAAAAGCTACTAAGTAGTTTTGTACATATGTACCTTTTCCTCTGTCTTTGCTCTGTTTGGCATATACTAGTGTCTTAGACATACATTGCCAGGGAAAAAGGAGATAAATTTTGTATATTTTTTTGTTGCTTAGTATATTGCTGTTTTCAAAAATAAGTGATTCATTCAGATTTCTAACAACAGTGCACTAATGTTCATTTTTTCTCATAATATTGCTAATATTTCTCTTTTCCCTCTTCTTTTTTCTCTCCCTCTTTGGCAATCTGACTGGTTTGAAATTGAACCATGGAGTTACTTTATTTTTTCCCCCAAGTTAAAGTCTTTTATTTTTTATTTTCCATTTGAAAATGCTTTATTGACTTCTAGTTTACATAATTCATTTCTGCAAGATTTTGAGTTACAAATTTTCTCCCCATTTTTCCCCTACCCACCACCCAGAAATAGCGATCCCAATGGATATCCTCTCCTCCAATCTGCTCTTTCCCATATCTTCCCCCATCCCCACTCCGATATATATTTGATTTTAAAGCTTTGAATTCCAGACTCATTCCCTTCCTCCCTTGTCACCCACCCTTACTGGGAAGATAAGCAATTTAGTATAGGTTGTATATTTGTAACTATGCAAAACATTTCCATAGTGGATATATTGTAAAAGACTGATGATATTTCCCTCCATCCTATCCCACCTCTCACATGTTCTTTCCTCTACTTTGGTCCTGTCACTTTTCAAAAGTGGGTGCTTCCAACTTCCCTCCCCCTCAGCCTGCCCTCCCTCCCATCATTGCCCCTCTCATCACCTTGCCCCCTAGTCTCCTGTAGGACGAGATACCCTATTTAGTGTATATGTCATTCCTTCCCTAAACCAAATTCAATGAGAATAAGGTTGACCCATTCCCTTTTGCTTTCCTGTTATTCCCCTCCATTGCAACAATTTTCCTTTACCTCATCTATATGAGATAGTTTACTCCATTCTGTCTCTCCCAATTTCCATTCATTCTATTCCTCCCTCACCTCTTAATTTCACCTTTTAAGTATCATCCCTTCCTATTAAATTGGTCCTGTGCCTCTCTCTCTCCCTCTCTCTCTCTCTCTCTCTCTCTCTCTCTCTCTCTCTATATATATAT
Organism: Gymnobelideus leadbeateri; assembly: GCA_011680675.1. NCBI lineage: Eukaryota > Metazoa > Chordata > Mammalia > Diprotodontia > Petauridae > Gymnobelideus > Gymnobelideus leadbeateri. Next base: position 42,027 of record WOXC01001506.1, read on the forward strand.
ATATATATATATATATATTTGTATTTATATTTATATACACACACACACCTGTACCCATATGTACACACACTCACTTATATATTCATATGCCCATATACCCTCCTATATAGACATATATATGTATAATATGTATAATATTTCTATTCCCTTCAAGTATTCTCATACTGAAAAAAGTTCCATAACTTACAATTACCATTTTTCCATGTTGGAATGTAAAGAGTTCAACTTTGATAAGTTCATGATGATTTCTTTTCCCTGTTTACCTTCACATGCTTCTCTTGCTTCTTGTATCTGAATGTCAATTTTTCTATTCAACTCTGGTTTTTTTCAGCAAGGATGCTTGAAAACCCACTATTCCATTGAATACCATATTTTCCCCTGAAGCATGATACTCAGTTTTGCTGGATAGGTGATATTTGGTTTTAATCCCAGCTCCTTTGACCTCCAGGACTTCATATTCCAAGCCCTTCGATCCCTCAGTATAGAAGCTGCCAGATCCTGTGTTATCCTGATTGTGTTTCTGCAATATTCAAAATTGTATATTCCTGGCTGCTTGTAATATTTTCTTCTTGATCTGGGAACTCGGGAACTTGGCTATAATATTCCTAGGAATTTTCTTTTTGGGGTGTTTTTTCAGGAGGTAATCATTGGATTCTTTAAACCTCTGTTTTGCCCTCTGGTTCTAAAACATCAGGGAAATTTTCCTTGAGAATTTCTTAAAGGATGATTTCTAGGTTCTTTTTTTGATCAGAGCTTTCAGGTAGTCCAATAATTTTTAAATTATCTCTCCTGGATCTATTTTTCAGGTCAGTGGTTTTACCAGTGATATATTTCACATTACCTTCTATTTTTTCATTTGGTTGGATCTGTTTAATAGTATTTTGATTGCTCATAAAGTCACTAGTTTGCATTTGCTCCAATCTAATTCTGAAGGAATGATTCTCTTCAGGGAGCTTTTGGGATTCTTTTTATTATCTGAAAATTCAGCTTTTTAAGACATTCTTCTACTCATTGGCTTTTTGATCCTCCTTTGCCATTTGAGTTAATCTATTTTTTAAGGTGTTATTTTCTTGTCACATTGTTGACTCTCATTTCATAAGTTTTTTTTTGCATCATTCTCATTTCTCTTCCCAATTATTCCTCCATTTCTCTTATTTGATTTTCAAAATCCTTCTTAAGATCCTCTATGACCTGGAACCAGCTCATATTTTTCTTGGAAGCTTTTGGTGCAAGAGCTCTGACTTAGCTGGGTTCCTCCTGTTCCATGCTTTGATCCTTTTTGTCCCCAAAATAGGAGTGTGAAGTCTGGTTGCTCTGCATGCTTTGCTTCCCTTGTTTGCTCATGTTGCCACTCAATTACTTGACTTTTGAGCCATTTGCCACAGCACGATTCTCCCTCTAGGGGGTAAAGACTGGACCACATTCCCAAATTACCATATCCCAAAGTACACACTGCACTGACCTCTCATTTTGTCCTTAGCATCTATGTGTTGAGAATTCTGTAAACTGCCACAGCTGCTGATGATCTGAAGTTCTTCCAGCCATTGGCTGGTCAAGGCCCCCTGAGGCCAAAACTGTAGGCTGGAGGGTTTGGGCTGTTCCCAGAGTGCTGTGATGGCCCCTTCCTGGCAGCCTGCTAGACTGTCTTCAGCAGAAGGTTAGCTTCTCTCTGTTATTTTGTGTGTTCTCTAGCTCCAAAGTTTGACTAAAGTCATTTTTTACATGAATTGGAGGAGGTGGAAGCTGGAGCTCCATGGAAGTCCTGTTTCTACTCTGCTATCTTGACTCTGGCCCCCTCAAGCATTGTAGATGAAAAAACAAGCTTAATATAAAATTTGACATTCAGATAAAAGAAGAAAGAGAAGCATGAGAAGGTAAACAGGGAAAAGAAATCATAAGGAACTTATCAAAGTTGAACTATTTACATCTCTACATGGAAAAATGATATTTGTAACTTATGAAACATTTTACAGTATGAGAATAGTTGAAGGGAATAGAAATGATTTATACACACACACACACACATATATATACACACACATATATGTGTGTTCATACATACATACATACATACATACATATATATGTTATATAGGAGGGTATATGGGTGTATGAATAATATAAATGAAGTTCCCAGACATACAGTTTTAGAAAATCATCAAATGTCAGACAAAGTCATACATCCAACCAAAACTCTGGGGCTGGGGCCTCTTTGGATCAGCAACATTGTTTCCTTTTTATTATTAAAGAAGGAAACTAGACCCGTGGTGTCCAGAAGAATAAGAGTAACACAACAAGGAATACTGATGCTTAATTACTAGGAAGCTGAAGAAGAGAAAGGAGTAGAAGGAGGGCAGCAGTGATGCCAGTCAAAGCCAGGGAGGGCAGTCACCCTGCAAAGGGCAACTGTGGAGAGGGATGGGCAGGCTGGTCTCGGCTCTTGATCCTACAGATTGCCAGGAAGCAGAATCTACAAAGCTCAGGTCCCAGGTTCTAGCTGCAACAGAGGAGGGAAAATGAGGGAAAAAAATGTTCAGGCCAAGGGGCCAAGGAAAGAGGGGTAAGGGTCTGAGCTGGAGGAGGATGTTCAGGATACTGCTGCTGGGGAAGGGGGCGCTGTTTAAGGGAGTTCTGTTCAGGGAATGGCTGCCTGGGAGGAAATGGAGAATGTCCCCCACAGACCCAGCAGCTGCAAATGGAGCAGCCCAGTGAAGAGAGATCCAAGACATGGGGCGGGACGCCAGAACAGCTCTGGTCTCCCTGGGGGGATCCTCGACAAGCCCTCCCCTGCCCCTTTGTGCAGGCTGTCCCCTGGTCCAGGCCCAATGGAGTGGTCCTTTGACTTGACCTTTTCACAACAGGGCTGTCTCACAGCTGCCCAGGAGCCCATCCGGGCCCACAACTGGTCCCTCCATTACAGGAGGGCACGGGTTTCCACCAGCCCCTGCCCAGGACCCAGGGCAAAAATCTCTTACCAGAATAGCTTTCATTTTTAGATCTTTACTGGTGGCTGTCAGTATCTGCCTATTTCAATGGGCTCCATGGCCTCCTCAGCTATGTCCACTGCTATATATTCTAGGTTGGAGAAGGAGAAAGGAGAAAGTGGTGAGAGGGGGAGGGGAAAGGAAGGAGAGGGTGAAGGGAGGGAAAAGGGAGAGGGAAGGGAGAAAGAAGAGGAAGAAAAAGAGCTTCTTCCAGTTTTGAAGTACTTATTAGGAAGTTCATCCTCAAATCAAGGAATGACCCACAGACATTGGGTTGAGTACAACAAACGTTGTGGCAAGCACCCCATGTCCCCAGGGTGGCTGCCAACACAGATTCTGAGATCTGCTTTTCTAAACGAAAGCAACTCAAAATTGGTTAACAATCTTGCTTTAATCAATCAAACATATTATTTACCTAGTTCAGGGGAGAAAGGTCAGCACCCTGAACTTCAGAGTATACAGACAGAAACATTTCAGGCATACAGGCCTCCAATTGTCCAACCATTACATCCATACCAAATGACAGTTACCAGAGAGGGAAGCATCAACATCTGGATTTTTCAAAGCCAGGGGTGGGGGGGGTGGGGGGGAGGGGGGCGGGGGTGGGGGGGAAGCTCTGAATGGCTACCCAGAGTCTCATCTGGTCAAATTACACATCACTTATCAAAGTGAGCTCTAAAACAAAGCCTCACATCAAGGTTTTATATAGCCTTCTCCTGGCTCAGACAACCTCACAACCCTCTTGACCCACTGCCCAATCACAAAGTATCTCTTGAAAAACAAACCTCCTACCACACGCTCCAGGTTCACTTAACCTAGGGGCAGGGAAGATCTTAAAAATTTACATTCCCATTCCAAACATATAAGTCAGAACTGGCATTGTTGAGAGTTTAACTTCCTGCTTAATTCCTGATGGCACCTGGTTGTGGATGGGGCATTGTAATGGAGTCCAGAGAGCTCTCCTCTCAAATTTCATGTCTGACACTTCAACAAAAAATTTCAACTTATCTTCATTGTCTTAATTTAGAAAATGAAGGAACTGGACTTGGTCGCCTCAGAGATCCCTTCCAGGTCCGAATAAATGATCCTATTATCATTTATACATGATATTCCAAGCTCACAAAGCATTTTACCCACATAAGATCATTGATATCATTAATAATAAGGAAGGTTAAGTTACTTGACCAAGGTCATGCAACTAGCAAATATCAGGAAGAACATTGCTCTCTCTATCTCCCTCCTTCATTTCTTCCATGTCTCTCACACCCTTCTTCAATTCCTCCTTGCCTTCCTTCCTCTCTTTCTTCCTTTCTACTTTTTTCTTTTTTCATCCTTTCCTTCTTTCTTTCCTTCTACATTTCCTCTCTCCTCACCCCTACTCCCTCCCTCCTTCCATTCTTTTTTTTTCCTTTTTTGGGCAGTATTTCCCAATGGGACCATGGAGAGTGGGGGTCACTTTACCTATCTGAGATGGTTTTCTTCTCTACAAAATTATCAGTAATAGTATCTTTTATTACCTGACTCTCAGAGTTATTATCAAGATAAATGTTTGACCTAGTCAGAGGGCCTGGATTTTGTTCTTAGCTTAGGCAATCAATACCTCTTTGATTTTAGAGGATTCATGTTCTCTCTCAGGTCCTCAGTGTTTTAATTTGTGAATCAGGAATGTTGGAATGGCTCTTAATTTATGACCTGAGCATCTTTTTCACGTAAGAAAGCTTTGTGAAGCATGCTCTGTAAATATATGCCATATTAAATTATAGGGCAATATGATATGTGTTTTTGTTGTTCATTCATTTTAGTCTCATCCAACTTTTTCTGACCCCATTTGGGGTTTTCTTGGCAAAGATACTAGAGTTGTTCACCATTTCCTCCTCCAGCTCATTTTACAATCAGTAATTGAGGCGAACATGGTTAAGTGCCTTTTCAGGGTCATATAACTAACACAAGTGTCTGAGGCTAGATTTGAATTCAGAAAGATGTCTTCCTGACTTTGGGCTCAGCACTTTATCCCCTGTGCCACCTATATGTACCACTATATCTCTCATTTATGTCTTTTAAGAAAGATAAATGATAGATAGATAGATAGATAGATAGATAGATAGATAGATAGATAGATAGATCTGTATATAGATATAGCTATATTTGCCCTAGTTTAATAAAGTAACTCACAATCAACCTTTTTTATCATCAGTCACAGAAGACCCAAGGCAGTCAGGTAACTTCATTGTGTCAACCTAAAAATGTTTACAATAAATTCTAATAAATCTCAAGAATGTGACTATTTCCAGGCATATACTACTAAGGCAGACTTTGGGGCACTCCACAATGTTAGAGGATTCCTCTTAGCCACATGTTTCTTAGCTGACTGAGGAGTCATTTTTGAGGTCAAGAATTGTGGCTGCCTTGGGAGCAGATGAATTCTGTTATCTTGGTTTCTAACTAGACCAACTGTTTTATCAGTTAATAATTTAATGTGAAAGAAGAAAACTTGGTCCCTGAAAATAACATTTTATCTCCAATCACTGCTCCCATTGGAAAAAAAATCAAAACCTTTAGACTTCTGCACTGTTGGAACAGATGGCAAGCCAACTGTCTGACAGCTTAAAAAAATAAAAGGAAGGGAAGAGACAAGAAAAAATTTGTGTCTTCTTTAGAATGACAACATCTTAATTGTACTGGCAAATAAGAAATTAAGTATAAAAGTATACCAATATCCCCACTCTTGTGTGTCTTCCTCCATCCACATAGATTTCACCCTCTTCACATGCTGTCATTCAAATCCATTCCTGCTCAAGCTTTCCCATCAATATTCCATAGAAGTTCTATGAACTGGAGGTCTTCCTCTTTTGCTATCTTGGGAGATATCAATGCAGCATATTTTCTGTCCATGAATTATGTCTGATTCTCAATATACAAACTGCCTAACTCCACTTACAGGTAGGGATGCCATCATTCATGTTTACACAGGTCTTTACCAGTAAAACATCCTGTAGACATTTATAAATGGATTATCTATGAACTAGATATGTCAACTCTGGGAATATTAAAAAAATAAAGAAGAAAAAAAAACATCATTACATTTGAAGCATACATTCTAAAGGAGAGGGGAGGGAAAAACTTATCAGCTAGGTAATGCAAGTTTTATAGCTAAGAAGTCTAAGGAAAAATAAGGTGACATAACTTATCCATTTTCATGCAGTAATTAAGTACATAAACAAGGATTCAAACCCAATTCTTCTGATGCTGAGAAGAATGTTTGTCCCAGTAAATCACGGGAGGATTTTTTTCTGCATGCAAAACACTTGCCCCACAGAGATTTATGCTATTTAAAATTATTTTAGAATTCTGGGCCTTTTCAGATTACTGCTAAGTACCCACAAAAATTATGGTTTCAGCACTTTGCCAAAAATTAAAGTGCTGTATAAATGAGTTATTATAACAAAATACTTAAATTTCATTTTAATTATCAATAAAATTCCCATTTAAATATCCATATCACAAAGTACAAATCTCAATAAACCATGTAAATAAACACGTTTAAAATCTGCTCATTTTAATTTTCTCTCTTGGTAGAAACTACCCTGCTCATAAACATACCATGCTATGTTTTCAAATGTGGATGATTGTGATCATAAGCTAAGAGATGAACTTCTAAAGGTCATCTACTCCAATTGTTATTTTATAGATAATGCAATAGCCAAGAGCCAAAATGCACCCACAACAACAAAACAATCCCTTACTTCCCCCCTTGGCCTCCTTTGACCTCTCTACCTTCTGGGAATTCCTGAGACTTGAATCACAATATTTAACTTGGAAATGCTGGTTTTCATGTGTGGTCTCCCCATATATCTTTACTGATATCCAGTGATTCAATCCATGTCATAAGGGGTAATTGTCAGGGATAATATCTAAAACTAGATCCATAATATATTCCTAATAGCCTTGTTGTCTAGTTTTTCTGTTAGGAGACATGGAGACAGAATTTAATGCTTTCTAGATGATCCTAAGGCAGCAGGGAAACCTCTGCATGATCTCTTTAACCTTGGAAACATGCATCCATGGAATTCAATGGCTAATTGAGATCTATTTTATATAGGATGAAATACTTATTAGTACTGAGTTGAACTGTTTTCTCTATCAAGGTTTAGGGTCTAATAGGGTTTCTGGATCAAAAATTATCTGCAAAGGAGACTTACAAAAAAGCTCAAAATATTAGAAATGTTTACTCATCAAAGTCTTTCTCCATCATGGGTTCTGGGCATATTCCTAGGCTTAGGGCATACCTGCAAATGAGTTGAAGTTGCACTGATTCTGGGCATAAAGATACCTTCACAAAAGTTATTCCATGCATGTAATTTTAAAATTATACTTTTACATATTTATCCAACATCTAAATACAGAGAGACACATTACCTGATTGACTATAGGTTGATGGATTTTTCTCCCACAATAATTTTCTATAAATACTTATCAAGTCATAAAATTCTTCAAATCTATATGAGCAAAAACACTAACTGCAGTGACAAAATCAAGTCTTTGAAATATAGAAATACTGAACATGTCTCAGATGTTACATGATATGTCATACTGAGAAGCATGTCTATAAAATTAGCAGAAAATTCTTAGATTTGCCTTTATCAGAGAACTGCAGTAGATGATTGTATTTGATTATATTGAATAACTAAAAGGTTTCATGAATGAATGGAATAAATTATTTAAAATGGCCAAACTTTCATTTTCCAATTATTGAATCCATTCTGAGAGAATTTTTATATTGGAATTGGAGATAATGACATTCAGGAGGAGAGAAATTGAAATTAATCAAAGAAATTGATTCTACTTTGAAAACTATATTTTCCCATGACATTACTCTCATTTTTTCACTATATCAAGTAGAATCAGTTAGTAACCACATTCAATATCAAATCAGCTTAGTTTATGAATAAACAAAATCAAAGTTTCCTCAGCTCCAAGTTCAAAATCAAGACATTGCTTCTACTCTTCACTATCAATTCCATGTACAGATGTGCTAAAATTTCATCTTGTTTTGGTTTTTCAACCACCTCACCCCTCTTCTAATCAGTATAATAAATAGCCAGTATAAAGTATCAAGGTTGTGAAATTAAATTATAAAAGGGAATATAGAAGTAATGTACAAACTGTCCCTCTGATCCAAGTATCTTAATTTATGAATTGTATCACATAATAAATAAAACCACTTCCTGAATAATGTTCAACATTGAGGAAAGTCATGTAGGCTTTGCCCTCAGCACCTTTGGGTCCTGTGCTACATAGGACCTAAGACAAGTTCCAGACATCTGCAGTAAGACCAGCAGAACACTTAAATGGAGCTGAAAACTCTGAGATGATATACACAGGTTAACTTTAAAGTTTTACCCAAAAAATCCAAGATAATCTGGATATGTTTACCAACTAATCCCAATGTGGCACAGATAAGAGTTTGTCTGTTCCTCAAAAACCCTATAAAATAAGACCTCAAACTCTTGTCCCCCAAGCCTTCTCCCATATCTATCAGCGCTATGTTGCCAAATGCTTCCAATTCTAATCTATGGTTACATGATTGATTCTTTATGCCTTTCCCTTTCCCATCCTTTTTCCCACACTACCTGCCTGCTTTTACCACCCCATCCCCCATTCCCATTTATCTGCCTCTGGACATACCTTTTTTACTGAATTTTTCTGTACTTTCTGTACTCTTTGCCCCTATACCCTCTATATCTTATTATAGTGTGATTGCAGTTTAACTTCTCATTGCCATTGTGGTCCTTGCCAATGAGTTCCCAAAGAACTGTGCGTGCCTGTCCCATTTTATAATTTTATTAATGAATTAGTAATTCAATGGGTTATTGACAAATTGTATCCTTGACTCTATCACATTATGATGTTATCCATTTTAGCTAATCCTGGAACTTATCTACCTAACATTTTCTCCTCTATCACTTTGTAATTCTTCCTGAGGACATAGTTTTGGTTAAATATGGCTAAAGTAGGGGCAATCAGGTGGATAAGTACCAGGACTGGATTCAGGAAGATCTGAGTTCAAATATGTCCTCCCATATTTATTAGATACATGACCCTTATTTGCCTGTTACTCATTTGTAAATGGACACAGGATAAGGATGTGGATGAATCACTTTGGTATGTTTGCCAAGAAAATCCCATGTACAATATTAGTATGCTATGGTTCACAGGATCACAAAGAGTCAGAAATGACTGAACAACAATATGGTTAAGGTACAGTGCCATAGGCCAGACCTTGGCCTTGAATAACTAAGAGATTTTCCTACAGGATGATGCTTAAACTTCATAGCTTGCCAAACATATCCAAGGACAGGAGTATTCATGTGAGGATTGTAGCTATGAAATATTTGCTGTCTAGTCATGGAAGTAAGTCTATGGGATTGTAGCTTCCAAATTTGGACCTCCAATGGACCATTCAGTCAAGAGGAAACATGTATTCAGTGCATTGTCACAAGTTATGATTAAGAAATTTTAATATCAGAGATCAGCAAAAGATTTCATGAACAAAGAGGCAAGCAAAAATCACAACTTATGCAGCAATGCTTAAGTTATGCACTTCTAGAAATACAGCTATAATTTTTGAATATAGGGCAGCTACATTGTTCAATGCATAGAGTGCCAGACCCATGTGAGGAGAACTTATCTTTCTGAGTTCAAATCTAGTGTTAGACACTAGCTGTGTCATCATGGGCAAATCAATTAACCTTGTTTGCCTCAATTTCCTTCTCTGTAAAAAGAACTGGAGTAGGAAATGGGAAACCACTCTAGTATTGTTGCCAAGAAAACATCAAATGGGTTCGTGAAGAATTAAATATGACTGAAAACAATCACAAAATTCTAGAATAATCACAATGTTCCAGGGAATAAAGGAAGAGAGAAGAGTAAGGCTTTTATTAAGAAGCAAAGGAGCTAAAAAAAAATTAAATGACGTGATCTCAGAGTCAAAAGGTATTGCAGAAGTCATACAGTTTAAACCATCCCTACATGTAATCTGCCATGATCATCTCCCCAATGAGGCATCATTTAGCTTTGTTTTGATGAAACACCATGTTGAAGAACCCACTACATAAATTAACCATAAGTCCATAGTAAAACAAATGAGTATTTAGTATAAAATTTTGAAAGTAATACTAATTATAATTCACATATCAATTTACTTTTTATACAAAATAAAGCTCTAAAATATTTAGTAATCATGATATAAACGACAAGATGAATAGGAAACTCTTTGAGAGTGTTTTTAATTTTTTTTTAATTTATTTATTTTTAGTTTACATCATTCAGTTCCACAAGCTCTTGAGCTTTAAATTTTCTCCCCTTCCATCTCCTTTCCCTCCCCAGTAGAGTGCAGTCTTATATAGGCTCTACAATACACTCATATTAAATATATTTTCACATTAGTAATGTCATAAAAAATAATTATAATGAAGAAAATTTGAACCATGAGAAAGAACAAAACAGAAGAAAGAGAGACAGCAAGTAGTATGCTTAGATGTGCATTCAGACTTCATAATTCTTTCTATGAATGTGGACAGCATTTTTCATCATGAGCCTTTTTTGTGTTGTCTTAGAAACTTGCATTGCAGAGAAGAGCCAAGTCTGTCAAAGGTAGTCATCACACAATGTGGCTCTTACTATGTACAATGGTCTCCTATTTCTGCTCCCCTTGAGAATGTTTTAATGCAGCATGCAATTGAAAGGATAACCAGGTTCCCTACTTTGGACATGGTGAGTCTTGGAGATAAACATTGTCCTACCTTTGAATCATTTCTTTGAAAGGCTAAATAATTCCTATTTTTAATGCACTATACTGACTATTTTCCTTACAATTCTGGACCCCTTCTTTTGAACATCTTGAGCTTATTAATGCCTTCATTAAAATGTGGTACCCAGGGCAGAGTCAAGATGGCGGAGTAGTAACAGCATTTCCAAGGAGCTCTGGCTCCCACCACTTCCAAATTTATGTAAAAGGGGACTCTAAACAAACTCTATAGTTACAAAACCCACAAAATGACACAGAGAAGCTAACCTCCCACTGAGGACAGCCTGGCAGCCTAGCAGGGAGTGGTCAGCACAGGCCTCTGGGAGCTGAGCCCATGCCCACTTGAGTTGGAAGTTTTAGCTCCAGGTAAGCCGGGCCAGCAGCTCCCTCGAAGGACTCCAGAACACCAACAGCTGTGAAGTTTACAGAATTACTAAAACATAGATGCCATGGACAAAGTGAGAAGTTAGTGCAGTATAGACTTTGGGACTCATTAATTGGGAGAGTGAGTCAGCCTCTTTCCCTGGGGGCAAGAAGCCACTGAGACTCTTCAGCACAGCCACAGTCAAGAGGCAGCTTCAGCTCCTGGCCTATGGACTGTAGGGGGACCAGGTGATCAGTCTTTGGGGGTAATTGCTCTTGCTTTAACCTTCTTGGATCAGGATTGTGGTCTTTGGTGGAGGTCTTGGGGTGTGACCAGTTTGCCAGAGCTTGTGGAGGCTTCAGAGAGGCCAGCCAACTAATACCTCCAGCAGCTGAGAAAACCCCAGCCTTTGGGACAGAAGCTCCCCTGGATGGTGGCAGAGTTCTACTGTGGCAACAAGCCCAAAAGTCAAGTAATTGAGTGCCAACCTGCCTAGGCAAATGAAACAAAATAAACAGAAAAATTCAACATTAGACTCCTATTTTGGTGACAAAGAGGATCAAAGCATGGAACAGTAGGAGGACTGGGAGGTCAGAACTCCTGCACCAAAAGCCCCAAATGAATATTCGAGCTGATTATAGGCCATAGAGGACCTTAAGAAGCAGATAAGAGAAGTGGAGGAAGAATTGGGAAGAGGAATGAGAACTATGCAAAAAAAGGATGAAGTGAGAGTCAACAGCCTGACTGAGGAATATAACACCTTAAAATCCAGACCAACTCAAATGGAAAAAGAGGCTCAAAAAGGTAATGAGGAGAAGAATGCCTTAGAAAGACAATTTGCCAGATGGAAGAAGAATCTCAAAAGCTCACTGAGGAGAATCATTCCTTCAGAATTAGACTGGACCAAATGGAAGCTAGTAATTTTATGAGAAATCAAGATGCTATTTAGCAGAACCAAATAAATGAAAAAATAGAAGGCAATGTGAAATATCTCATGATCTGGAAAATAGATCCAGGAGAGATAAATTAAAAATTATTGGACTACCTGAAAGCCATAATCAAAGAAAGAACCTAGAAATCATCCTTCAAGAAATTCTCAAGGAAAATTGTCCCGATGTTTTAGAACAAGAGGGCAAAATAGAGGTTGAAAGAATCTACCAATCACATCCTGAAAAAGATCCCAAAAATAAAAGTTCTAGGAATATCATAGCCATCTTCCAGAATTCCCAGATCAAGGAGAAATTATTACAAGCAGTCAAGAAGAAACAATTTGAATACTGTGCAAATTTAATCAGGATAGTGCAGGATCTGGCAGCTTCTACATTGAGGGTTCAAAGGGCTTGGAATATGATATACCAGAGGGCAAAGGAGCTGGGATTAAAACCAATAATAACCTACCCAGCAAAACTGAGTATCATCTTTCAGGGGAAAATATGGTCATTCAGTGTAATAGGGGACTTTCAAGCATTCTTGAGGAAAAAACCAGAGTTGAATAGAAAATTTGACATTCAGATACAAGAAGCAAGAAATGCTTGAGAAGGTAAACAAGGAAAATAAATCATTATGAACTTATCAAAATTGAACTATTTATATTCCTACATGGAAAAACAATAACTGTAACTGATGAACCTTTTCTCAGTATTAAAATAGGTGAAGAAGGGTATATGGGCATTTGAACACATATGTGAATATGTGTGTGTGTGTTTACAGGTATACATAAATAGAGGGCACAGGTCAAATTTAATAGGAAGGGATGATACTTAAAAGGTGAAATTAAGATCTGAGAGAGGAATACTATCTCATATAGAAGAGGCAAGGGAAATGGTTACAAGGGAGGGGAAGAACAGGAAGGCAAAAAGGCAAAACCTTATTCTCATTGAATTTCGATCAGGGTGAGAATGATTTTCATTCTAAATAGGATATCTCACCCTACAGGAGAGTAGAGGGGAAGGAGATGAGAGGGGGTATGATGGAATGGAGGGCGGGATGGAAGGGAGTGAGGGAAGTTGGGAGCAACCACTTTCTAAAAGGGACAGGATCAAAGTAGGGAATAGACCAAGTGGTGGTCAGATAGGAGGGAGGAAAATATAGTCCGTTTTTTACAATATAGCTACTATGGTAATGTTTTGCACAGCTACACATGTATAACATATATTGAATTGCTTATCTTCTCAGTAAGGGTTGGTAACAAGGGAGGAAGGGAATGAATCTGGAATTCAATGTTTTAAAATCAAATGTTTAAAATTATATAAATACTATTATTAATACTATTTTACATATAATTGGGAAATAAGATATACAGTCATTGGAGCACAGAAATTCATCTTGCCCTACTGAAAATGTCTAAGGGTGTATGGGAGAAATATGGCAGGGAGCAGATGGGGTGAGGGGGTATCCTTTGGGACTGCTTTTCTTGGGTGGGGGGCAGGGAAAAATGAGGAAAAAACTGTAACTCAAAATCTGATGATAATGAATGATGTAAACTAGAATTTAATAATGCATTTGAAAAAACAAAAAACAAAAAAAGAAAAACAAACAAACAAACATGGTATCCAGAACTGAATGAGTTCAGTTTTGATCTGACCAGAGAAAAAGAAAAATTAGCTTCTATACCTTTCCATTCCCTTCTTATAAAAAGGGAGGAATTTGATTCACTATTCCATCACCCTCATATCATGTTGTTACATAAATTAAATGCTAGATCAAAGAGGAAACGGCTTATTAACACATTAACACACTGTTCAAATAATTCTAAAATTTATCCATATTTGAAATGTGATTAAGTCCCTTTAACTGAATTAGAAATGGAGCTTGATAATTGTCTATGGAAGTACTTCTGTCCTTCACCTAGAGGCTAGCAGTACCTTTATGGAGTATGAATTCTATACATATGTCACAGAAGGGAGGGATAGGATTTTGTCTCCTCCACACTTCCCCATCAACCATAAGGTCTAGAAGAAGAGATACTCAAACAATACTTATCAATAATCAAGAGTTTGTTATTTCAGTAATTAGTCTGTTAAAGTCAATTTAAGCAGGGAATAAGTGAGAGGAAATACCAAGTGGGAGTGCTTTGTAGAAATAAGGAAATTGAGACTCAGAGAGATTGACTTACCCAACATTGTAGAAACATTAAGTAACTGTTTCCTTGACTTTAATTTCCCATCTTTCCATTATACTGAATAGCTTTCAAATATACCCGATGAAAATTCAAGCTTATTAGCTTTAGCAATGATGCTTAATTACCTCTTTTGAAAATATTAGGTATAATAACCTAGAAGTGTTGGTTGACATTTCATTTGTTAAGAACCACCTTTATAGGGACAACTATAATCATGTCTAGACCTTTATTACCACACTGATTGTGGACTCTCAAATTTGGAAATAATTCAGGATTGGTAACAAGCAGGAAGGACAGTTAGATATTGCAATGGATAGAGTGCAGATCCTGGAGTGAGGAAGATTTACCTCCCAAAGTTCAAGTCTTGCCTTATACAATTACTAGTTATGTGACTCTGAAAAAGTCATTTAACTCTGTCTGTCTCAGCTTCCTCATCTATAAAAATGAGATGGAGAAGAAATGGCAACCACTTCAATATCTTTGCCAAGAACACACCAAACAGGATCACAAAGTGCTGAACATGACTGAATAAGCTAAGCAATGACAATGAAAGGCTCAAAGTACTCCAAATATACAAATTGGATTGGAATAATCAAAAAGAAAAGAAAAAGTCTGACATGGGGTGAAAATGAATTGTTCACTGTCTCTCCTTTAAAATCCTTTTACTGAGTCAAAAAGCTCTGACATTTAAGTAGGTGAAAGAGCATCACTTCAACTCATGTTTCTTTCAAGTTGTCTAAGGCTGTATTAGCAGAATAACCTTGATTATACAGTTTTTTCATGGACCTGCAATAGAACTAATTGCATGTGACACATTGGTCATCCTATTGCTGAATTAATCTTGAATCCTGATAGATTCTGTCTTATTGGGCCACTATCATGCCACCTTATTTTGGAATTCTTTCTTCCATGTCAGAAGTGCCAAAACCATCAGCCAACAATGGAACAGGCAAATAAGAGACATGCATGTCTAATATAAATTTAGTACCCCTTTATGCCTGTCACTATCATTAACTTGAGTTTCAATTGATCAAAATATATAAAATGAAAAGAGAAAACACTTAAAAATGTTAAATTTTACTTGACTGTTGAGAATAAAATATGATTTTCTTTTAAATTAATACTTATTCTGAAGTAATTCATTACACTCTTTATAGCTTTAACTGGGATAAGATAAAATAAATAAACGAACACAGAAGATAATTTTTACCACCTGTCTAGCAGGTGAGGACAGGGGAATGCTATTTATTTCAAAGATTAGCATTAAAATGTAGAGTCCTTGGTTTCATTAATTCATTTGTAATTCATTTCTAAAGAAATCATCCATATCTAGGAGCACAAAAAAATCACAATGGCCTGGAAGTCATATCTGCTTAATCTATAATCAGGTGGCAGTATTATAGACTGGGCTTCAGTAATCACTACTAATATCAGAAAAGGCTGCTGAATTAATTCCATCCAATAATGGAAGATATATAATGGATGGCACATAGTATGTTTGTTTTTTTGTTTTGGGGGTTTGTTTTTCTTTTGCAAATTTTCAAACACTATATAAACGTCAGCTTTTTACTACTCTCTTTTCCCCTCTTCTTATAAGAATATAAACTAATGGAAATGTGGGTCCTTGTTTTTCTAAGTGTAACCACAGAGCTTACAATCTCATGGCATCATATAAGCATTTTTGTTAATTAGTTCAGTTATGAGATTTTTAGTCATTTCTCACCTTCTTAACCCCACCCACCACCAATGCATTTTGTATTTTATTTAAGATAATGGGAAATTATAAGATTGGATGAGAGCCCAGGAATTTTCATCTATCTGTCAATGTAGTAGACTACTTCTAGTCAAACAAAAAGCTTCTGGAGATTGTCTTATCTCATTTTCATTTTGTATCCCAAGGAACCAGTACCCTGCCTGTCCTTTAGTATGTGACTAATAAATAATTCATTAATTGATTGCTACCAAAAAAATTCAGGGGATGATAAAACTATACAATCTACAGAATAGTTAATGGGTAAATATTTTTTTTAAAAATAAAAATAATTAAAAAAATAAAATAAAAATAAAGCAATTTGATAACATGAGAGGTGAAAAAATTCATAGTATCCTGTCAAGGAAGAATCCATGATTCATCTTTCCTTGACATGTTTGTTAATTTTAGCACTGTAAGTGTAAAGAGGAAAAAAAATCCAACTTAAAAAAAGAAAAAAAATCAGAAATATGATGAGTTTCACAATGAACTTCACTGGGGATATAAAAATGTGGAGAAAATAGAATCAACTATACACAAAATTAAGAAATATGGTCCATTCTGCACTCTCAGTGATTTAATACAATTTATTAAATGAAGTACTAGATTTAGAAGAACTATGCTTGCCATAACTGACAATTTTTTGAGTATTAGTATTCCTTTTTAACTTCAAAGTGTTTTGTGAAGGCCCCTAAGACAGGCTGCATATTTTGCTGAAATGAAATAAAGATCAGAATGGCACTGTCTAGTATGCATAAGGATTGCTGAACTCTTGCAATAACCTAGTAGTCTGTAGCCCAAAGGTAGAAACTCACTGATAGAGACTTTGAAAAGTTTTTAGAAAGTCTTGTGAAATGGAAGGACATTTTTGAATAACTGTCTGACCCTCAAGCTAGCAAGAAATATTGGAAACAATTCATACTTTCTAAATAACTAGTGGCCAACAATATGTGTGAATTCTCATAGTATCATATTGGTGAAATCTATAGCTCATGCCATGAGTGTTCCAGATAGATTAAGGGGAAACAAGAATTGAGGAATCAAAAAAAAAAAAGTGTGGGGAGAGAAAAATAGAGAAAGAATAACTCCCAAGTCAACTGATCTTTTTGATAAAGGAGTAAAGTAAAGTAAACAGCATGTCTATGTTTTTTTAATAGTAAGGATTCTGTTTGTTCTAAGAGATTTTCAATAAAATTTGAGCTAACGACGAATATTCCAAGAATTAGAAAAGATTTCTGACTTTCTCATAGGACAGTATAGGTAGATAGATAGATAGATAGATAGATAGATAGATAGATAGATAGATGATAGATAGATAGATATAAAGCTTACATTACATTTACAGCTATAAATACAAGGAGTTTTCCAATACTTTTTTAAAGTTTCTGAATGAATCAAGAAATATAATCCAACAGCCATTTCTGTGGAATATTGAACTCAGCAAATTTCCAATTAATTGAAAATTCATAGGGTTGTCTTATTTTCATAATATTGCCACCAATATTATATATATATTTATAATATTGCCACCTTTTCTCTCTCTCTCTCTCTCTCTCTCTCTCTCTCTCTCTCTCTCTCTCTCTCACACACACACACACACACACACACACACAAGTGAATGCAGACACACAACACAGAGTAGTATGATGTTACTAAATTTTATTAAACAAATTGGAAAGCATTAACAAAGATAATCAAGATCTATATATCATCTTAAATGTTATTTCAGGTTGAAAATATATATGGGCTGAATATGTGCTCAATAAAATCCTTAAGGGCAGCTAAGTAGTGCTGTGGATAAAGCACTGGGCTTGGACTCAGGAAGACTCATCTTCCTGAGTTTAAATCTTACCTGAAACATTTACTCTCTGTGTGACCCTGTTATCACTTAGCCCCATTTACATCAGTTTTCTCAGTCATAAAATGAGCTGGAGAATGAAATGGCAAACCACTCCAGTATCTTTGCCAAGAAAATCCCGAATGGGGTCATAAGGAGTCAGAGACTACAGACAAAACTGGCAAACAATAACAAAAATGCCTAAAGGAAACCTCAAAGATTTTTTTCAAATGCAATGTTAAAAAAACAAAATTACACATTGTTTACATCCTTTCCCCATGTTTATGGGCAACAAACTAGATTTTGTTTTGTGCCTATCATGTTTCCTTCCATTTTCTTGAAAGCACCATACAAAATTCTCTATAGAATGTAGTAGGTGTTTTAGGTGTTACCACAGAAAAAATATAATGCAGATTTTATCATATCTGTTTGTTTCAAAGAAAATCTTCGAATCATTAAGTGCCCTATATACTTTCTCAAATAAAATAAGTTCTTTCTCTTATATCTATTGAATTTTGTGTCGAGTTTGTCTTCCACTTTCATTGTATGCCCAAGGTTATATGTGTAGAGAGAACAATGCTCTCAATGGTTCATATAACTGCAAATTGTAGTCTGAAAAACAGGCATTCTTCTTCCACCACCACTCCCCTTTGTGACAAGTGTTATCAACATTTTTATCATTATTCATAAAAATAAATAATGATGCAATGAATAAAAAAGTATGGACCCATATTGAAATTTTGAAAAATAGATTTCATTTATTGAATAATGAATGAGGTAAATGAATAATTTTTTTTTAAACTACATATGTCAAAGATAATGTCAGTGTTGGAAAAAATAGTATATTATCTCTCATTAGAAATCTTCAAGCAAAGGCTGGAAGACAATTTGTTTAGTGGGTTGCACTGATAATTCAGATTTATATATTTTGGGCATTAGGTGATGTCTGAAGCCCTTGCTAATTCTGAAATTCTGCCAATCAGTAATTATGGCCATTGGATAGGAATAGCTCTGCATCCAAAGCAAAGCTTAGACATAAAATTATATTTCTTACTACTTAAATGAGGAAGAAATAATCTTTTAAAAAATTACTCATTGAGAGTCTACGAACAAAATTTAGAATAACATTAATGCCATGAGGAGAAAAAAAGTGAACTGACATATAAAAAGGGAGAAATAACACTGGAAATGATAGAATAATTATTACTAGAAAGAGGAGGAGGAAGAAGAGGAAGAACACATTGAGTGTGTGATATTTCTATTTCTACTATTGCCAAATGACTACTGTCTATATTTAAAGGACCAATTGATCTTTGTGTTAATAAAATAAAACAGTGAATCTTTGATAATGTTTCTCCACTCTCCAGGTTATCAGGTATAATAATGTGTTCCCTATAAGACTGTGGATACAGTTTTAATGTAAAAATCAAGGATAAAATGGGTCTGATGATGCAGAGAAGAATCACATTGTGTGCCGAGATTTTGGAGGGTAGAAGAGAATTCAAATGGAGGATAAAAGGCAGGAGCCTGAAGACTAGGAGAACAGAAATAATTCTGAGGTTTTTCTTATTAATAAGGAGTTGAATTAATTAAAATGAATAACATTATTACCTTTAGAAAAAGGATAATTTGTATTTGAATGCCTTTGAAACAAGATAAGAATAAGCCATGTTCTATGATGAAGATAAGGGGACAAAACAGCAAAATAAGATCCTGGAATCATCTATTTAGAACTGGAAACAACCATAGAGGTCATAGAATCTAACAACATTCAGTTACAAAAGGATGAATGAATGAATGTATTAGTGAATGAAAAAGCATTCATTAAGAACCTAGATACAAATTGCAAAATTAAGCACTGGTAATTTAAAATTAAAACAGAAACCACCTCTTTTCTCAAAGTGCTAGGATTCTAATTGGGTAGATAACAGTTAAAGAGGTTTCAGCTGGAAGTTAGATAGAAAGGCCTTGTGGTCTCTGGGGTGTAGAGGCCCAAACAAAACAACCACAAACCCCATAACAATGCATATTCTTGTAATTTCCTTTCATAAAACCATATTGACTTCTGTTATTGAAACATTTTGTCATAGCCAAAGACTTTGGTTTTGGGAAATATTTTAGGGGGGAAATCTTCTGTATTTGGTTCCTGAGGAGGCAGGGGTTTCATTGTCCTATGGAGAAAGTTGTCAGGTATTGTCTATAATGGATATTTCTCTAGAAGGTGGGTGGCTAGAAGGCTTGGTTTGGAAACAGAGTTCTTTGTCTTTCATATCCTGACTCCAGGTCCACTGCTCTACCCACTGTGCCATCTAGCTGCTGTATTTATAAAAGTAGGGTTATTATTCCCATGAAGGTAAAATACATTTATGAAATATCTTTGATGTGCCATATACTGGGAATGTAAAGTCAAAAGTTAAAGTTCCTACTTTCATAAAACTTAGATTCAAAAAAGAGAGACAATACAATTTTAATTTTGTATAAACGAAATGAACACAGGTATCTTGGAGAGGGAGGGACTTAAACACAGGGAGCATCAGAAAAGATTTCATGTACAAAAGTGTCACTTGAAATAAGCAAAGGCTTCCAGAATATGAAGATGGTATCTCCCTACATAAGGGGAAGCCAGAGTCAAGGTTTACAGATAGAAAAGAGACAGCCATATGCAGAGAATGACAACCAAATATGACCCAGAAATAAAAAAAAGCAGGAGGGGATCCTGAGTAGGAAAGCTTTAAAAGTAGGAGTCAGGATTTATCAAACTTTAAAAGCCAAAGATAAGAGTTCCTATTTATTCCTAGAGCTAATATAGAATCAGGGAAGTTTATAAAGTAAATATGGGTAATGTGATCAGGTCTGTGATGCAGGGATATTACTCTGGTGACTATGTGGATGTTTATTTGGAATGGACAGAGGTTTGAAGCAGAGAGGGAAAATAATAGGAAGCATTTATAATAATTTAATGTAATGCAAGCACAGAAGTAGTTCACACCTTGCTTCCGTTATCGATTTAACACCCTGTTTCAGTTCAAGTTTCTTTTGAGCCTTGTATCAAGTCTGTTAAGAAACATAACTGTGAACTCCACAGCTTGTGAACCCTAGAACTCATGAATTCCTGCAACAGGAAGGAGAATTTCTAGGCTTGAGACAGCAGAACTGAGAAGAGGACTCTTGTGGTGGCAGAGTGAAAAAGCAAAAAAGTTGTGGTATCCCAACACTCTATCTGCTCTGCTGTGTTGATGTTTGTTTGTGAAGCCCTACAAGTTTGTTGTAAACCTTACTGGAAGCCCTGAAAGAGGATTTTCTGGTCATATATTTACAGAAGTCCTGGGTGGGGGGTCTGAGGTCTTGGGACTTTACTGATGATTTATGCGGACTTCTTGGACCTTGTTTGTGGGTCTATGTTGATTTCCATGTTGCTGATTTGCTGACCTTGTGGACCTCATTTGTGGGTGTGTGTTGATTTCTATGTTGATGATTTATGTTGAGTTCTCAGAACTTCTCAGACTGCTGAGTTGATTTCACAGACAGATGGTGAATTGATGATGGTGAAGGCAATGTGTATAAATATTATTGTGGCTCTGTCAAGCTTTGTCTTCCCAGAAACAGGAACTGTGAAGGAGTTAAGTGGATCGGACACTGTGAACTTCAATATGGAATGGGAATTGGATGAAGTACTAGACAAGGAGATGTATGAGGAATGTGTAGCTGCCTGACTTTGACCCAGATGACAAGTTGTAATGGAAATGCAGTTTAAAGATCTTCCCTGCCCCTAGCTTAAGTGCACCTGGAGCTTGTGGTGGGAGGCTTGTTTTTCAGGAAAGCCCATACCTTGATACTTTGTGATTGGGCAGTGGGTCCAGAAGGTGGTTACATTCTCTGAGCCAGGAGAAGGCTATATAAACCCTGAGGAGAGGCTTTGCTTTGGGGATCACTTTGAGAAGTGTTGTGTGATTTGACCAGATGAGACTCTGGGAAGCCGTTGTTGAGAGCCCCCGGCTTTGAAAACCCAGATGTTGATGCTTCCCTCTCTGGTAACTGTGATTTGGTATTGATATAATGTGGACAGTTTGGAAGCCTGTCTGTTTGATTTGTAAGTTCTGTAACTGAAGTTTGGGGTGCTGACCTTTTCCCCTGAACTAGGTAATGTGTGTTTGTTTGATTAAAGTAAGCTTGTTAACCCATTTTGAGTTGCTTTCCTTTACAAAAGCAGATCTAAGAACCTGTGTTGGCAGCTACCCTGGGGATATCGGGGTGCTTGCTGCTACACAAGTGGAGCTGGGACCATGGAAGAGGAATCATGGAACCTGAGAGCCAGCCTTGAGTCAAGCTAAAAGAAGACATTACTTGGATACTGTGTATTGACTTAAAAGATTATGATTTACTGTGACCTATGGGTAGTGAACTATGACTTTTGTACTTTGTGATTGAATTAAAGATTTTGTGATCGATTAAATAAATGTACTTTCTTTAAAACTATATGACCACTTTGGTGAAAACTATGTGACCATTTTAGTGATAAGTTGTTGAGTTGTGACATGGTGAATGTTGTATTTTAATTTTTTGTGATAAGTTGTAACATTCTGAATGCTGTACTTTTATTTTCTGTGGATGTTTTGTTCTGAATTGTGGTTGAATAAGGAAAATCCACCATACTGTGAAATTGGAACATTGAAGGCTGTTCACAACAGCTGTCCTTTGTAAAGCTGCTAGTGCTTGGCTTTACATCTAAGTGAGAGGTGATAGCTATGACAGTGAAGAAAGAGATGTCATATATTATAGGCAGCTAGGTGACACAGCAGATAAACTTCAAGACCTAAAGTGAAGACCTGGTTTCAGATCTAGCTTCTGATCCTTACTATCTTTGTGACCCTGAGTAAGTCACTTAACATTTGTCTGCCTCATTTCCCTCATCTGTAAAAAAGAATTTATAACAGCATTTTTATCCTAGAGTTGTTGTGACATTCAAATGAGATAGCATATGTAGTGCTTTGTATAATTGGGGAGGTATATAAATACCAATTATCACCAGCACCACCAAAAGCACCACTAGCACCTTCATCATCATCATCATCAACGAAAATAAGTTCAGGATGATACAGTGGTTACAAACTTGGGTGAATGGAAGGGAAGTATGAAGAGGAGTGAGATTGGAGAAGTTATAAAGACAAGTAAATTGTATATATGTAGAATTGGAGAAGCCTATGGGTCACACATAATTGCTCTGCTTTTCCCCCTCCAAAAAGATATATATATATATATATATATGTTGTGTATGTGTGTGTGAGTGTGTACAAAATCCTCCACAAAAGAGAAAATGCATATCATTAAAATTATTTAGATCAAAACATATACAAATTAAATGGAGAAAATTAACACAGATTACTATTTATAACTCTATACTATTTTTGCAGTAATCCAAAAGAAGTTAATGTCTAAGAAAAATTCTCTAAAATGCCAAAATAAAATAAACCAGAAAAGGATAACTTAAATGAACACTTAAAGGAAGAGAAATTATACAGCACATTAAAGGAATGTTCAGCAAAGTAACACCCTACTCAGAAGGACTGCATTATGAGAGCCACCCAACTTTAAATGATAGAATTCTTCTGAAATGCATAAAGTATTGCAAAGCATAGATGGATATGAGTAGTTACCTAATTCCTATCAAATCAAAGAAGGTTTTGATCTGTAAGCCAAGATAAGATGAAAATGAGAAAGAAAATTATGGGAAAATGTCATTAATGAATATTTATGATTAACCTTTCAGACCTTCATAGATCTATGTGCTCATTTATAAGGGTAAGCCCTTCCACAGTATAAATTATAACCCATTTATTCCTTCTGATACTATGAGACCTGTGCCCATGATCTTTCAGAAAATTTTCCAGAAATGGTTTTATCAAATTGATTATAGTAATATATACATAGCCACACACATGAAAACATATGTATACACAGGCATGTACATACATGAATATTCATGTGTGTCTATATGTACACACATATTCATGCATACACATGAATATTCATGTATGTACAAACGTGTGTATACATCTGACAATTGTTTCCTCTTATTTCTATAAAAAGTTCTATGTGATTTTATTTGTGTATATCCTGAATATACTTGATAAGTTGACTCAAACACATTATATACATTTTACAGTTATTTTGAATAATATTTCTCTATCATCTCCTGGCTTCTGTAATTGGTATCTAGAAATGCTGATGATTCTGTGGATTTATTCAATATCCTGCGACTCTACTGGAGGCATTAATCATCTCAATTAGTTCCCTTCCTGATTCTCTGTGGGTTTTTTTTTTAAGTTGTTTTCTTTTTTTAGCAAACCATTATGTCATTTGCAAATAGAGATAATTTCATCTCATCTTGCTGGATGTTTATTTCTTTAATTTCTTTCTCTCATCTTATTCCTACTGTTAACAATACTATAATTCACTCAAACAATGCAGGGAAATGGGACAATCCTTAATTTAATATGACCAGTGATAAATTATACTAACTTTTGGTTTTAAACACATTTTTCTGACCATATTAAAGAGTTTTCCATGTCTATTCTTATTAGGACTTTCAATATGTGTGCAATTTTTTATTGAAAGATTTGTCTATGACATAGCCATATTAGGTCAGTTATTTTTATTTTTAATAGGCTCATGCTACTTGTTTTCCTCATCCTGAAACATCCAGGCATCCTTTATATTAATCTAATGTCATGATAGTGATTTATGATAACTTGATGAATTCTTTTTATAAGTATTAGGTTTTTTTATCAATATTTATTAATGATATCAGTCTATAGTTTCCTTTCTATGATTTTTTTTCCCTCTCTGCAAATTGATCCATGTGAAGTTTGGGCACCTTAGACTTGGTGGGTCTTTAAAAATATATGTGCCATGATACCTTGATGATCTATTGACTGCAGGTGTTTCCAGATGCAGATTTGCAGTGGGGATGGAGCAGGGAATGTCTGGAGAATCTAAGTACACAGTATTCTTGCTATATAGTCATTTTGTGTTAGGGCAAACGGTCCCCTTTGTTAGATGTTTAGTAATGTGTTACCACCTTATTTCATTCCAAAATCCAACCAAAAATAAGAGGAAGTTGTTATTTGTCATGCCTACTTCAAGGTTTACAAAGATAGTCTCTCTCTCTCTCTCTCACACACACACACACATACACACACATGTAATTTTTCATTCAATACTCACCACTACACAGTAGGTTTGGTGCTATTATCCTTATTTTTACAGATAAGAAAACTGAGTCTAAAAAATGTTATGTCATTTGTCCAAGTTCACACAACAGAATTCGAATTTCTGTCTTCTTGACACCAAGTCCAAAACTTTACCTACTTCATGCCACCCAGCTCTCCCAGGAAATCTTCATTTGCAGAAAATTATGGAGAAGAAAGAAGCAGAAAAGCAGGATGGAAGACTGTAATGACGAAAAACACAATAAAATGGCAAGCATTTGAAGGAGAAAAGAAGCTGCAGAAAACTTGGTATGATGCCTTAGCCAAATTACCCATCTAATGTTTGTCCCTTAAACTGGAAGAAGGATAAGAAATATGCCGAGTGTATATAAAAACAAAAAACAAGTCGGTCTTATTTTTAAGGAGCTTTCATTCTATTTAGAGCAAATAGGCTCCAAAAAATAAACACAAATTAGAAAAAATTTCAGTGTCAGATTAAGATAGAACCAACCAACAGGATGATCCGGAATTGTCTCATTTTGGATTTGGAACTTGAGATGAGTCTTGAAAGGACTCAGAGACTTGGGATAAAGCAAGTTAACACTCAAAGTATGGAGTAGAGGCAGCCTACACAAGGACAGAGAGGGGAAGTAAGATGACTGAAAAAGGAATCAAGGCCTCTAGTTTGGCTCAATGAGGTAAGACCTCAATGTCATATCACAAGAGCTTTGGTTGATGAAAATAGGAATGTTTAAATTGAAGAAGCAAGGACCTAATGGGGGAATGCTATGCTTTTTAAAACATTTAAAGAGATTTCATCTAGAAGATAAATTAGAATTGTTCTGCTTATTTCCATTAGACATGGGTATTTGAATATAAGGAAAAACATCTTAAAATTAGGGCAATTGCAGAAAGGATATAATTATGAGTCATACACCTGCTTTTACTGAATGGATTCAAGAAAACCTAGATTCTAGTTCAACAGTGAAAGAGAGGGAATTCTAGATGGTTCCCATAGTTACTTCCAAATCTGAGATTTTGCAACTTGTCCTATAAAAGAGCGAATTTATGTTTATTGAAATCTGCTCCAACAAAAGCATTAGTACTCCAGCTAATAACCAATCCTTCCTTGAGGAGTATATGAAAATATTAAGCATATTTCACAGGCTGGAACATTCAGAAGGAGAATATAAAATTTCATAGCCAAAGAGATAACTTTACATTTTCCTCTTACAAAAATGCAGTGTATAAATCAGGGAGCTCCATGCATAGGTCTGTTTTGTTTTTAATATCACAACTTAAAGAAATATAAAAGCTGCAATTGCCTCCTAAACCCACAGGGCTTGCTCAAGAGATAAACAGAGCTCTGTATGAGCACTTCTGCAATGAGGCTGGGCAGGGAAGCTTTACTTTGAATCTGTCTGCATAATTTCACATTTCATTAGGTGATCAGGATTGGTAGGTTTCTGCAGTCATATTTTCTTTTAAAAATCATGGAATCCCATGATTTTTAAACAACACATGATAAACAACACATGAGATGGGATTTTTAAACAACACATGAGATGCCATAAATAAGAAAAAAAAACCTTGGGAATTATTATACTTACATTTATTTGCAACGATATAAACTTGATAATGACAATGTTTAGATGTCATTAGAATTTTATCTCTGAAAAAAAAAACAGGTCCTTTTCAGCAAGAAGTCAAAATCTAAATACACATGAATTCTGGAGGAATTCCCATGTAATGGGGAAGGGACTTTTCTGGGAATCAGTGAAATTTCCTTCAAGTCTTTGCCCTAGTCAACCAGATTCAAGTCAAACTCTGTCGATCTGGTCAAGTAAATTCCTAATTTGCCATTTCCTGTGAATGCTTCCTCTAGAAATCAGGCATAAGTACATTTGTCACAGATGGTGGCTTACTAGCTTGCTGGTACACGCTGGTTGTGTGACCTTAAGCTAGTATTTTATCTTTCCTTAGCCTAAAGTTCTTTATCTGAAAAAATGAGAATGTTAACGGTACCTGCCATACAGCATTACTGTGAAAAACAAGGGAACAAGGGAAGGGCAATAAGAAAATAAGGATTTATTACATGTTTACTATGTTTCAGTGCTGTGCTAAGCTCTTTACTAAGATTATCTCATTTGATAGAAATATGAATCATTTCCATTGGGAAAGAATGTATTGCTGGCTCTGAATCTCCCTTTAATTAACACGTGAACTATGAACAAGTGATTGTTCTTGTTCAACACCTGATTCTCAATTTTCTTCTATCTATGTTCCCTGAGAGATATAAAATTCTCCGAGTATAAGTAGATGATATTTACAAGGAAAATTCTTAGAGGTCATAGAATAATATCACATGATTTAATCCTAGTGGATAACTTAGCTCATTCCTCTTATTTTATGCAAAGAGCAAAGAGATGTTATGTAAGAAGTAGCAGATATTAATAGCAGTTGTGATATTATTTGAACCCAGAACTTCTAACCCTAGTTCCAGTGTTCTTTCCTGTATTCAATGTTCAATACAATTCAACATATATTTCTCAAGTACCTATTACATTCTAGGCACTATGCTAAATACTGGGGATACAAATAGAGGCAAAAGGCAGTCCCTGCCCTCATGGAATTTATAATCTAATGGGGAAGACTATAGGCAAACAAAGCCAGTATATATAGTATAGGTAAGACATCTCACACAACCGAAAGGTTCCTGATTGAGTAGCTGGGTTTTCACAGTAGATTGGATGCAGAATTTGAAAAAATAATACATGAGTTCTAATCTTGCTCCAGATATTAAATACCTGCGTGACCCTGAGCAAGTCACTTAAATCACCTTAGTTTGTTTCCACATCTGTTAAACGGGGGAGATGGGATTGAAGTCATTGATCTCTAAGACCCTGTTCAGGTCTAAACCTATGACCTTGTGACCCTAACATAATGGAAATAAGCTTGCTAAAAAGATAAGTCTAATAAAAATATAATGCAAGTAATTAAGAGGAGAAAATAGTGATAAGAAAATAGGGGAAGGATAATTTTGACAATGCAAACATCAGGAAAGATTTCATTAAGGAGATGACATTTAGAGCAGGTATTGAAGAAAGATGAGAATATCAACAGGAAAGGATGGGGGTTTATCAAATGGAGGGGGAAAAAGATCTCTTAGGTGACGCTATTTAAATTAAGGTGCAAGCAAAGATGCAGAACAAGAAAATTATGAGTTATGTGCCAGGCAGTATGGTGAGTGCCTTTAATCCATAATATTGAGAAGGCTATGGAGTCAGGTCTCTTGAGCTCAGGAGTTCTGAAATGTGGTGGGTGATGTCAACCTGGTGTTTGCTCTCCTATTAGCATAGTAAAGTTTCAGGTGCAGGGGTCACCAGGTTTTCTAAAGAGGGAGATAAGGCAGGTCAGAATTGAATAGTAATGGGATTAGGTCTGTGGGCAGACATTTCAATTTCAGACTTAGTAATATAGATAGACAGGCAGATAGATAGATAGATAGATAGATAGATAGATAGATAGATAGATAGATAGATAGATAGATAGATAGATAGATAGACAGACATTAAAAAATACAAATAAAGAAAAATATGAAGAGAGACAGAAAGAGATACAGACAGAGATAGACAGAGAGGGAGAGAGAGATGGGGAGGAAGAAACAGAGAGACAGGGAGAGAGAGAAAGAGAGAGAGAGAGAGAGAGAGAGAGAGAGAGAGAGAGAGAGAGAGAGAGAGAGAGAATAAAAACATGTTTGGGTCATGGTGACTAACCTAATTCATATAAAATTGAAAGTAAATGAGGAAAGGTGATATGAAACAAGATTGAAAGGGCAAGTCGAATCAAAATCATGTAAGGCTCTGAATCACAATCTAAAATATTTCCGCTTTATTTGACAGGTAATTGGAAGCTATGGGAGATCTTTTAAGTATATATAATTTAAATGTAGAAGTGACTTTAAATAGATGTATTTTTGGAGCACAGAGGTGATATGATCATATCTGAAGCCCCATGAACACATGAGAAAATAGTATGTGGGATGCCTTTGAGAGAACAAGACTGCAGACTTTCTATTTATAAGTTCTGTTACTCTAAGTCATTATGATTTTTTTTCTTGCACAAATCTATAGAATATAAACTCCTTGAGAGTATGGATTATGACTTAGTTTTACATTTTTGTATGTCATTGTCTTGAATAAGGGTGGATTCCCACTGACTTTGGCAAGGGATATTAAAACAATTAAGGTAAGAAAAAATGAGATGTACCTTTTGATCCTAATTAGAGACATTTTTGTTGCCTCCTTTTATGCACATACACTCCACCTTGCAAGCTTTACATCCTACATGAAACTTTCTACAACTATCTAACACACATTAATTAGTACATTGCTATTGTCCTTGATAGCTTACTGATGGCAGTAAATAAAATCAGTCGCCATGTCTTATTGGGTCTTTACTCAATATCACTCTCACAAATCTACCTCTTTCCTCTGCCACTGCCACTGCCACTAACCTGTTGTAGGCCCTCATCACATCATCTCTAGACAGTTGTAATAGAGTGGTCTTCTTATCTCAAGTCTCTCTCAACTCTAGTCTATCCTTCATACACTTATCAAAGTCATCTTCTAAAAACACAGGTCTTATTCAATAAACATTGGATGTATGATTAAAAAATCTGGCTTTTACAGTACTTCATAGTTCCAACTCTTCCTACCTTTCCACTCTTTTTACTCCATATTTTCCTCAATATACTCTATGGTCCAGTGACAGTAGCCTCCTAGGAGCCTTCCCTTAATACACTCTATCTCCTGGCTCCAGACATTTTCCTTGGCTGTCCCCTACTCCTGAAATTTTCTCCCCCCTCTGCCTCCTGACTTCTGTTATATCTTAGCCAAATTCTATTCTCTAAGAAGTCTTTCCCAATCTCCCTAGAATCTCCTGCCCTCTATTATCTCCATTTTAAAATTTCTTTCTACATGATAATTGCACTCAGATATTTGTATACTGTATCCCTCAGGATATTGTGTACTGCTTCACATCAAGAGCTGTGTTTTTCCTTTTTTTTTATTCTAAGTGGTTAGGACAATGGATTTATTTAATCGATGCTTAATAAACGTTCATTCACTTTATTGATATGGTTTAGGGCATGCCATGAATCGAGGAAGTCATTTGCCAAATCAAACCCCTTACATTTCTAGATTTGAACTAAAATCATAGTATCAAACATTAAACAATACAGTAGATATCATAGGCTGAATTCAATGCACTTCTTCAGTAGCCTCCCTTTCGAGGTTTAGTAGCAAATTGATAAGCTCTGAATTTATCCCTGCCTCTCAATCCACCACTCCAAGCCCATCCAAATCATTTATAATTCAGGTAGTTTATGAGATCAGTAATTAGCTTCATACTGGTTAGAAATTATGGCTGACAAGGATCTATATCTAAACTCCTTAAAACAGACATCCCCATAGTAAATAAATGATTCAGAAAAGGAATTTCCAATGTTACAGTAAATTAGAGCAATAAAACCTTTCTGATAACTCTGTGGCTTCCTCTATGATTGGACCCATGGATCATCAGGCATGGAAGGAAAATTAGAGGTCATCTAGTCCAATCCCCTCAATTTACAGATAACGAAACTGAGTCTTGGTAAGTTTAAGTTCATTCATTCATGTAATATATAGGTATTAAACTCCTGTTATATGAAAAGTTCCTGCCTTTGAGTCATATCCCTCTCCCACCTACCTCTACCCCCACCAAAGTATCCACCCTCACTCAAGTCAATGAGATACAAAAATTTAAAAACTAAGATATAGCCCTAGATCTCAGGGAGCTTACATTCCATAGACTTATGTAAGGAAATATTTAACTTGGAGGAACAGAACCTATATTTATTTTTTATTTTTTTGCTTTTTGGAGGGGGAAAGGAAGGGCAATTGGGGTTAAGTGATTTGCCCAAAGTCACATGGCTTTCGAGTGTTAAGTGTCTAAGGTTGGATTTGAACTCAGGTCCTCCTGACTCCAGGGCCAGTGCTTTATTCAGTGCTCCACCTAGCCACCCCCAGAATCTATATTTAAATCTTGCATTTTTTTTAAACTAGCTGCTTAACTATGGGCAAATCACTTAACCAATCTGGGCCTCCATTTCTTCCTATGTCAAATGAGAAGCTTAGATTTTATCCCTCTGAAGGCGTCTTTTAGATCTAGACATTTGATCCTAGGAACCTCACTTGTGCGAGTTGTGACTGGTACAGAGAGAAAATATATTCAAAGCAGGATATAAGATTTATATTAATATTAGTTAACATTTATTTGGTGTTAACTATGTTAAGTGTTTGACAATTATCTCATTTGATCCTCACAAAAACCGCCAAAAGTAGGTGTATTGTTATTTTCATTTTAGAGATGAGGAAACTGAGGCAAACAGATTAAGTGACTTGCCCAGGGTCATACAGTTAGGAAATGTCTGAGTCCAGATTTTAACTCAGGCCCAGAGGTCTCTCCCCTGTGCCATCTAATCACCTCTGTTAAACAATGGGATACCAGTGTCAAGGGACCTGTTTTGTGAATCAGACACTGCTATTTGCTACCTGTGTTACCTTGGAGAAATCACTTAATCTCTTTGAACTTGAGTTTGCTCAGATCTAAAGTGAAATAGTTGGACTGGATGGTCTCTGAGATCTCTTCCAACTCCAGGTCTTTGATCCTTTGACATGGAAACAGCAAAGACAGCAACAAGGTGCTCTTGGCAGGGTGTGTGTGTATGTAATAAAATACGAGAAAGAAGAAAACACAGTGAAGTAATCATGGAGGAGACCCCATTGATGGAAGTGAAGGAAATTCAGAGATGAGAAGAGAAGACATTCTAACCCTGGGATAAATGCAGAGAGAGGTGAGAAATGTGCATGTTAGAGTTCAGGGATTGGTTAATAACTTTTCACTGGTTATATTTTCTTCCCTTACATATGTAAGTATGAAAGGTGAAAGCATGAACCTTTAATAGGGTGAGTGAATTATACATTAGAAATCTTGCATGTTAACTGAGGCTAGTCTTTATTTGAGTTTATTAAATGGTCTGCCTGTTCTTCACTGTTGTATGCAATTTATGCTAAATGTTATGATTCTTTCCCCAACCATTTAAATGTCCAGATGCTATCCATTACCAATACCAGCAAAACATTACAATACTTCTAGGATCTGTAATTTCATAATTGAAGGCATTCATTTCATTGATTTAATTCAATTCAGTTTAATAAGTATTTTATTAAGCTCTTACCACTCAGTCAATCAACAAACATTTATTATATTAAGCACTGTGCAAAGGACTGAAAAAACAAATGGGAAAAAATGTTCTTGCTCTCAAGATAAATTGGAAATGATCAGCAGAGGGAAGATACTAGAATCAAGGTGGATTGGAAAGCTCCCTGTAGAGGCAAGAATAGAGTAGGGACTTGATCCAACAATACCACTACTAGGTCTGTATCCCAAAGAGATCAAAGGAACAGGAAAAGGATCTATACATACAAAAAATAATTTATAGCAATTCTTTTTGGTGGTGGCAAAGAATTGTAAATTGGAGGGATACCCATCATTTGGGAAATGACTGAACAAGT
The DNA here is from genome assembly GCA_011680675.1 of Gymnobelideus leadbeateri. NCBI lineage: Eukaryota > Metazoa > Chordata > Mammalia > Diprotodontia > Petauridae > Gymnobelideus > Gymnobelideus leadbeateri. Next base: position 74,714 of record WOXC01001506.1, read on the forward strand.
TTTCATATGTGATTGCCATAGAATACTATTGTGCTATAAGAATTGGTGAGCAAGATGGTTTCAGAAAAACTTGGGAAGATATTTATGAACTGATAGAAAGTGACCTGAGGAGAATGGGGAAATCATTGTACATAGTAACAGCAGTCTTGTACAATGATGAACTGTGAATGACTTACCTATTCTGATCAATATAATAATCCAATACAATTCCATAGGACTTGTGATCAAAAATGCTACCCACCTCCAGAGAAAGAACTGATGGAGTCTGAATGCAGATTGAAGCATACTTTTTTTTCTTTTTCTTTCTTTGTGTGTTTCTCTGTGTGTGTTCTAACTTATGACATGTTTAATACAGAAATCTGTTTTGCATGACAACTTTTATCATCTATTTCAAAGTGCTTCTTTTCTCAAGTGGGAGGGGGTGGGAAGGAAGCAATTTAGAATCCTAAAATTCCAAAAAATGAGAAATATCAAAAAATGTGTATGACATGTAATTGAGAAAATGTAAAAGAAATACCTAGAATACAAAACTATAATCTGTGGCTTCAATTAGCTCTCATATGAGGATGGTAAGAAACACAAATAAGATAAAGGAAATATAGACAAAGGAAAAGGAGCATTAGTGCACAGAAGGTTGTTCTCATAGTTAATAGGGTTTCAATTCACATTCTGTCTCTGACTCGTACTGACTGTATGACCCTAGTCTAGTCATGTAATAACTCAGTTCCCCACACCACCATTTAACAATATTATTAAAAAGTTGCAGATGAGGTACTGATCCCGTCTATTGCTCTTTTGACGAAGTCAGTGTGATCTCTCACTTCACTCATCTCAAATAATTTCTATCATCCTTTTTGACTTAGTTGTCCCATGATATCCATGCCTAGAGATTTAACAATCCATCTATCCCATATCATCTGTAACATGTAACTCAGCTATTTTCTTTTCTAATAATAGAGATATTGGTGTCCGTGGACCCCTTTAGTTATTTGTGTAAATAAAATATCAACAAGCAGCATTTTCTCTTATGTGCGGACTTTATGATTTATCATTGTTGGACTCTGTACAAGAGAATGAGCCTATTTTTCCACTTTAGTCTCATCGAGGTCAGCATTTTATCTTGCTCTATTTTTAAACTACAAAAGTACCTAGAAAAATACTTTACCGTTATTTGGCTTCCCCCAATGATTAATCCAGAGAACCTATGTTGAAGTATGTTACCTACCTCCTGAGAGACAGGTGATAGACTCAGGTTACAGAATGAGATACACACATACACACACAAATACGGATATACACATATATACATACACACATGTATGTATGTTTATATGTATATATACATATAAATATTTTTTCAGATACAGTCAAATTCATCAATTTGTTTCAGCTTAACTATGAATATTTGTTACAACTTTTGTTTTGTTTTGTTTTTACCCAAAGGGATAGTGAAAGAAAATAGGTTTTTTAAAATTAAAATACATAAAGACAAATTAATTGTTTTAAACAAATAAATTAATAATTAATTTAGGAAAATCTGATTAAAACTAAACAAATAAACATGCTATATGGCATACTAATTCTCGAAGAAGGAGGTGGATATTTATGGAAAAGAGATGGAGGTTATATTGAGCGCTACCTCCACATATCCTGCCCCTGGACAACAGAATAAATACAAGAATATGAATGAATCACACCCAGATTTTTTTTGAGGGGGATTATCACCAATCTGTGATACACTGATACCTGCTGTAGTTCAGGACAGACTGTCCTTTGCTGCAAAGAATAGACTAATGTTGCTTCTTACATTTTCAAATAAATAAAAAATGTTGCTTCTTACATTTTCAAATAAACCTAGTGTTTGGAAATGGGTACTATTCCTCCTTTATGACCCTTCATGACTTCTATATTTTCTTATTTAATAGGGCCTAGTGAATGTTCTGAGTACATTAATTCTGTTGGTTGGTGTAATCCCCCCACATAGAAGAGGCTAGAGAGTCTACTTTTTTTTTTCTTTTTGGAGGGGGGAAGATAGGGCAGTTGTGGTTAAGTGACTTGCCCAAGGTCACATGGCTACTTTTTGTGTTAAGTGTCTGAGGCTGGATTTGAATTCAGGTCCTCTTGACTCCATGGTCTGGTGCTTCAATTCTAAATCAAAAAAAAAAAAGAACCTACAATTTCCATACATTGAGATGTTGTAGGGAAGAGTGTGTCTGGGAGGTGATGAGGGAAATATTTCTGCTTTTGTTCATTTTGAAGAAAATTGTAAAACCTTATTTGTAAGACCTAATTTAAAAACTTTGTTTAAAAACCAACTTTGTAAAAGCTAGTTGATGCTGAGTAGATGACCTGCAGGGTAACAGGTTTCTTAATCTATCATAGCCCACAGTTTAAGAAGTGCTGAAGGGTCACAAGTGGAAAAAGTTGAAGAAGTCCTGACTTAGAACACTGAGGGAAGGATGTGGGGAAAGATGCCCCAGCCTGACTCTGGGAGTTTGATCCCATATACAAGTTATACATATACTAGTTAATGCATGAAATTTAGAGAAGATGAATTCCCCACACTTTTTTGAAGGCCAGAAATTCAATACATTCCAAATCTTGGAAAATGTTTTGCTTGGATGAACCCAAACCTGCATTTCAACTGAAGGTATTTGAGACTGAATTCTCATGAGAGTCCATAGCATTTTAGATAGAGGAAATAAAAATTTGAACTGTTATTTTGGCTCATTGTCAAAAGATTCAAATTCATCATTTTGCCTAGAGTAAATGTACTATTTAATTGCCCAGAAATCAAATTATGTTAAGACTACCATTAGCTATTGGAAATTGGCACAAAGGCCATTAACAGATAAAGTAGCATTTAAATTAAATGCTTCATTAATTTCTTTATATATTTATTTAATTATTTTCAAACCAGCAGTACTAGTTCAAAGATGATGGTCACAGACAACATGAAAATCATGAAAGTTTCTTCAAATTAAAACATTTGTATCAGTCTTTTCTCTGTTGCTTACTACCACTCTGGTCTTTTGTCAAAGTCACAACCTCTTTGGGTCTCAATTTCCTATTCTGTAAAATGAAAAAATTGAACCACAATGGCCTGTAAGTTTCTTTTTTATTTCTAATTCTATGAACATATGATTTCTTATCACAGTCAACTTACGGCTATATAATTTTATTGTTTCTGTGTGTGTTAAAAGTGTCTATTTTCAATAACCCAATTTGTTTTTTACAAAACTTCAAAAAACAAGATTTTAAAATAAATAATATAAAAGCTTGGAAAATAGTCCAATTTCAATCTATATCAACAGTAATAATTAGTTGCTTACCCATTTTATGACCACTTCTTCCAACCCCCCCATATACACATACCCTTTCTTCCACCCTAGAAAAGTAAAGGAAAAAATCATAAAGAAAAATTAGTGGAAATAAAAATAAATGACTATATAATTTTATCAAGCAACAGAGACTTCTAAAAATATTCAATATGATATATATGTATATATAGGTGTGTATAATATATGTATATAAAATATACACACATGTATATTTGTATGTATGCATGTATATTCATGTTTATATGTATATAAGCATTTGACCCACAGGGAAATCTCACCCCTTTTAAATGAGGCTTTTAAAAAAGTGATTGGTCAGTAGATAATCTGTAAGCTTCCTTGTAGGCATATCTCTCCAGCTAATCTTCTGTCCTGTGTAAAACAAGAGTAAGATAAAAGTCTATATCTAAGAAAGGACTGCCACATTTTGAAAGCTTAAGGACCCAAACTACTATGAAACTACTTATGGCAAACTGATAAAAAGATGAATAATGGCCAAGAAAGACATAAGTAAGCCAAAGAAAATCTCAGGAAAATGTTTTTGGATAAAATTGATCACATCAAAAAGGAAGATCCTCCATAAGCAAATAGATAAAAGACATGAAGGAGAAACTGTAGAAGTGTGAATCATACTGAAACCACAGTGTACACAAAGCATACAGATTGAAGAAATCCACCCACAGAAAATAATGTAATATGTTCCTACTTATATCTTTCTCTCTCTCTCTCTCTCTCTCTCTCTCTCTCTCTCTCTCTCTCTCTCTCTTTCTTTCTCTCTCTCCCCCCTTTCTCTTTTTTGTCTCTTTGTCTCTATATGTACATATATATGTATAATTTATAATGGTTTACATAGATATGCATATATGTACATATATGTAGCATTTATAAAGTTTTAAAAATATTTCTAGTGGTATATAAGTTACCTGAAGTCAGGGGTTGATTCTGCATAACATGAATAGAAATACACACATTAGATTATCTTTTGCCATTGGAATATAAGCTCCCCAAGGGCAGTGATTGATTTTTTTGATCACTTACTATATCAATATATCTATACCTATTTATATGTCAATATCCACAACTATCTGTGTGTAATGTGTTTGGATATAGTCTAATTCATAACAAAAGTAACTAAAGAAATATCATACGTACGCACACACACACATACACACATTTACATATGTGAAAATGTTGTTATATGTATATGTAATCAAGTAAAGGGAATGGCATTAAGGATATTCACATTTCCTTTATTTGATTTTATAATAGTCTATTCCCCATGTTTAGTTACTGACACTGTGTCATGTCATACAATTGCTTTGCAAACTCTCCCTTTAATAAATTATTTATTTCTCAGAAGTACTAGACAACATTCTCCAAATTTTATATAATAGAAGTTGAATGATTTCTTGAGAGCTCACCTTCTTGTCACTGTAAAGTGCTAGTCTGCCAGGACATGACATGTATTACTTAGGATACTTCAGGCCAAAACGGGATGCTGTCAAATGGGATGTATGATTCTAAGACCTTGCATAATGTCTTGGCACAGTCCAGGACTTCAGTAATCAGTACCATGAGTTGTCATGATGGGAAAGATCAAGAGCTAGCCTGAAGACATATAGGTTAATAAATAGGTGCTGAGCAATTTCCCTTAGAATCATACATTTTCCCCTATGATAGCAGAAAAAGGTTCAGTGTCAAGGAAATTCATTGTTATATAAATTTAAATTAGACAAATAAGATATCCACCAGCACTTAAAAAAAATAAATTCTAAGTTAGCAAGATGTAATCCCATCCAAGTGATGTCTATTATGCAAAGAATAGCTGTGTGCTAGGTGACAGAGATGCAGAAATAAAATGAAAAAAAGAATTCCTTCTCTCAAGGAGCCCACACAGTCCTGGGGAATAATAAAGCTATATACATAAGTCAATTAAAAATATAACTACAAAGCTCAGAGGAATCCCAGAACTGAAATATCTAAGCTGGGTGGTTTGAGTGTGAAGTACAGAGACCAAACCACTGAGGGGATCTAAAAAAAGTTGGGGGGAGTGTGCTTGGGAAATAAAGAAAGATATTATCTCTGCCTTTAAGGAGAGTATGGATTCTAAAAAGAATATGAGAAGATAATGAAGTCTAGTTATAAGGGAGGGAATAACCCTAGAGGATCGAGTTCCACATTCAGAACACAGTATGTTATTTGGCAGGAACAAAAGCCACATGAAGGGAGGTATATGCCATGAACCTAGAAAGGTAGGCTGGAATTTAGTTGAAAAGGGTTTTATATGCCAAGTTGATGAGTTTTCCAGGCATCCTAAAGGCAATGGGGAATAAGTGAAGCTTATTGAGTGATATAGCCAGAGCTGTAAGTTTGGAAAATTTTTTTGCCTAGTTGTGTGGAGGATGAGAATAAAGACCAGGAAACCAGTGAGGGAACTGTTTACTAACTCAGTAGTATATTGATGATAGCCTAAATGCTGATGAGCAATGGGACCAGAGAGATGAGTCAGGGACCAGAGAGATCACTGCAGTTCGCTGGATAATAGATAAAGAACTAGAAGGAATGAGACTAACCATCCTCATTTTGTAAACAGAGAAACTGATGCATACAGAGGTTGAATGGCTTGCTTCTCAAGATAACAGAGCACACATCAGAACAATGATTTGAACTCCACTCCTCTTAGAGTTAGTGAGCCATCTTCACACACCATCAGTGCATATCCTCATAGGGTCAGGGCTTGACTGCAACTTGAAGATTCATAGAAGTTTCAGCTTTCACATAGGCTCTCTGGAAATCACTGAAAATACCTGGCCCTCTCTAATATGAGTCAGAAATTCAACACATAAACATATATTGATCAAAGAAAAGAGTTTCTGCTTCCCATGGCTAGCCAACATGTAAGGTTTCTTTATGTTGAAGATATTTAGGAAAGACACAAAGAATCAACATTGAAGCATTGAAAAAGAAAGCACCATAAAAGGTCAAGCTAACTACCTCTTTCATGATTTCTGTATTCCAGGAGCTGAAGTTCCTGTCACATTCTCCATGGGAAGAACGAGGTGTCTGAAAGCTGTTGCTGTTGGTTTCTTTTTCTTTCTATTTTGTTCCCACAGTGAAATTCAAAGAATGGTGCCTGACAGCTGATAATGATAATAGCTGTAAAAAAGGAACTTCACAAAGGGGAATAAACATGGATTAAACTATAGGACATCTACTCATTGGGAAAAGCATAAATAAACAAAATAAATATGTCTTAGGAATGGCCTTTGTTTGGGAGGCATGGGGTAAAATATAATATGTATATGGGCTGTAGTTGGTGGCATTAGGTTCTCTAAAAAAAAATCCCTAAACACAGCAATTGAATGATGGAATCCATTCAAGATAACCTAAGAAATGGTGAAAATCAAGCAAAAAGTAAAGCAATGTACTATCTTCTCAGTATTACTTCAAGACACATCTCAGGTACTACATGCTACAGAATACCTTTCTAGATTTAGTTGTTGATATATGCAATAGTCTTAACCATGTACCTGATATACCATGATATATTTTCCAGAATAATGAAATCTGCTAAAAGGCAGCAATTGTTTCATTATTTTGTTGGCCCCTTTTGGAGAGGTAGCAATTGTATAATGTGCTGCCTTTAGAGTTAGGAAGATATGAGTTCAAGCCTTGCTTTACCACTTCTTCTTTCTAGATCTTAGAAATCATTTAGCCTTTCACTGGCTCAGAAAATTAAATAATACTTTAAGAGGGAAACCCATTTCACAATTCCATTGATACGTAGAATTTGCTCACCAGAATTTTGCTGCAGCAATGAACTGATAGGTTTAGATTAATAAATGAATAAATGAATGAATGAAAAGTTGTTGAATCAATGAATAAATTCCAGTACCTAAGGGAGTGCCTACTGGATCTAGTCCACACATAGTAAATGCTGAATAAAGTTTGTTCAGTTGACTTGAACGGAATTGAGATTTGGTCTATGATCATTAAGACCCTCTAATTTTAAATTCTAACAATCAATGTACCAGAAGGGTTGTAATGGGAAATAGAGAATCATATTTGTTCTACTTGACTCCAAAAGGAAGAAAACAAAAATGATGAGTAGGTAGGTCAAAATTTTTCAAAGGGCAAAATTCAACATGGGATATAGAGGATGGGTAAGAACAAAGATTCTCTAATAGCTAGAGGTGATGGAGATGGCTCTAAATTTGTGCAATTTATATTTCCTTTGAGCGACTACAATTCTGTTTTACTCATAGAGCACAGTGTCTTCTTAGATTCGAATACACCATGCTGGGTGATCCTTTTCTAGCATCTGCAATGTCATGCAATCTATTCCAAAGTTCTTCAGAAAGACATTGAATGTCCTTGTATAGCTTCTTATGAGCATGATGCGAACACCTTCCTTGTGTGAGTTCTGTGTAAAATAGTTTTGTTTTGTTTTTTGTTTTGTTTTGTTTTGGTTTGTTTTTTGCAAATGTACATTTAACTTTCAAACAACATGGACAGCACATTGGAGTTGTGCTCTCTGAAGCTAGTCCTCCATTAATACACTCTGCACCCCAATCCCAAAGTGTAATGGACTGCCATCATTAAGTACTAAGTTCCCCCACACTGGAGGCTAATACCGCACAGGGGTGTTTGTTTACGGGAAATTTGCATAGTTCTCTACATTTTTGCATAAGTCATGTCATTTGTTCTTCATGACTCTGTGAGATAGTTATTATTTGCCCCATTTTAAAGATGAGTAAACTGAAGGTATGAGATATTGAGTAATTTGTCCAGGATCAAACAGCTAGCAATTGTCTGGTTTAGGATTGACCTCATGGCTTCTCAATTCCAAGTCTATCATTCTATTCTTTGTATTCCCTAGCTGCCTCTCATTACAGAGGTTGATGCCAAAATGGAAATGAAGGGCTCCAGAGCCATCCCAAGGTGAAGGGTACAAAAGGCAAACTGCTAAGCTTATCATAACATAAACCATACTCTATTACTCTTGGCTTCAAGTTTCAAACATGGTCTTTTTTTCTGGATCATGCATTTATGTTAATACCAATAATGGTTATTAATGAATACCTTTCCTAAAGAATTAAGACATGAAAATGGATCTTCTGGAAAGATTCCCCACTTAAATTATTAAGAATGAAAATCATGAATTATCACAGCCGAAAGAAACCTCAGAAAAAGTTCCCAAAGTGGGTGATACCATCCCCTAGGGTTCACTGGAATGCTGGGAGGGACATGAAGTACTAGCCTCAGAGATGAAAATTAAAAAAAAAAGAAAGAAAAATGTTAAAGTTTTAAAGATAGTAGATTTGTTGGGGGTAGTATTGATTTTTTTTTTAAGTGGGGAGTAGGCTAAATAAGTTTGGGAACCAACCTTACTATCTTATGAATGGGGAAACTGAGGTTCAGAAAGCAGAAGTGGCTATGCAAAGAATAATCACATTTTCACAGGTGCCAAAGTTCACATAGTGCTTTCTCCAAAATAGTCCTGTGAGACATCTAGTCTGTATTCCTATTTTACAGATGAACAACCTAAGACTAAGAAAGACTGAGTCACTTGAAAAAAAGAATGTGGATCACCAATGTCAGAGCCTGGATTCAAATGCAGCTTTTTTATTCCTAGGAAAGGGGGGGAAGAAAATAAACATTAATTAAATATCTCCTAAGCGGTTTACAAAAATTATCTAATTTTTGACTGAGATTGTTTAAATGCTGCAGTGGTATTTCTCTAGAACTTTGATAGGAAAGGGGTATGAGGTGGTGTTGTGTCTGTAGAAAGCAGCCTAAGCAGAGAGATAGCAGCAGAAATAATGTGTGGTGTGTATTTGGAAGAACAGGGATGCTTTTCAGCTTTCACATTAAAATTTCTAGATTTATTTTTGCCATTTAAAGCTAAAATCATTAGGAACAAAACCAAAAACCTAAGCAACATCAAAAAGTTATCAGATGCTAAATGAAGACCATAGAACAAAAAAGCTCTCAGATGTGAACACACCAGGGAATTAAAAGGACACAGGATCCTCCGGTTCTTCAACAAAATGAAACTCTTGTTATTAGCATAGGGCACTCAAGCTAAACTGTGGCATGTACCACATATAGGGGAGCCATATTATTTAACTGGATACAGAGGTAGACTGAGGCTAAAATCCATTATTTATTGGACTCTTTGATGTCTCCTTGTTATTTTGTGAGAGAGAGAGAGAGAGAGAGAGAGAGAGAGAGAGAGAGAGAGAGAGAGGGAGAGAGAGAGAGGGAGAGGGAAAACACGTTTGTTATTTCATCAGTATAGGAAATTCAGTATGGAAACAAATTCTATTAAGGCAGATCAACAGGTCTTGCCTTATGTAAATGAAAACATAAGCAGACTGTCCATAGTTACAGTGCTAAAATTCAGCACAAGCCTAAGCAAAACTGTTTTCCTTATTCTACATCTATGATCCTCTGTGAGAGAGGCAGTGTGGCAAAATGTATGAGAGCGCTCTTTAGGAATGAAAAAGTCTTGGGTTTAAGTTCTCTGTGCCATACATATTATCTAGGGGACCATAGACATATTACATACTTTTCAGGTCTCCATGTCCTACCCAGAAACACTTGAAAAGTTTCAAAGACTCAGATATTAACCCAATATATCATTTAATCATGGGATTTTAGAGTTTAATGGTACTGTAGAATTCAGTTAAGTAAATGGTGCTTATTTTTATGAATGAGGAAATTGAGGCCCAGAAAATTTGAGTGACCTACCTAAGATCACAAGGCAATGAAGAATCAGACATGGGATTTGAATTTGAAGCCTCTGGCATCACATCCAGTTTTTTTCCATTATAACCTGTTGCTTTTATTTGGTCCAAACACACCTCCTCCTACTCCATGAATCCTTCCATCATCCCCCCAAGTGGAGGTGGTTCCTCTTGACATTCATTGCCTAATTCATTCTTTTGTCTATGAATAATACTTATTCGGTCACATAATCATGTGACAAGAGGAAGAGCCTGACTATATGTGCTCCATGGTCATTTTCACCAAGTCAAGATAGTCTGAGGAAAACTATCCAGTACATAACTATTTTAAAAAATGGTGTGGTAGGTGGCACAGTGAATAGAGCATCGGCCCTGGAGTCAGGAGGAGGACCTGAGTTCATATCTGGCCTCAGACACTTAACACAAAACTAGCCGTGTGACCTTGGGCAAGTCACTTAACCCCAATTGCCCTGCCTTCCCTCCTCCAAAACAACAACAACAACAACAACAACAACAACAACAACAACAACAAAAATGGTTAAGAATTTCACAGTAGGGACAATTTTGGAGGGTTGATATCTACAGAAATGGAAGAACTAACCATATTAATATCCATTGGAGTATTGCAATCATGCCCCCACACCTGTTAGATATCATGATTCTTGAGAGATGAAGCAGGGATAGATCCCCTGCTCCCCTTTATCTACCTAATGCCCAGAATAGGGCCTTTTACAAGATAAGGCACCTGAAGTCCAGTTAAAAGCCAATACTTCCTGGGCTCTTTGATATCTTTGGGTAGTTTCATGGTGTGTTATTGTGTGTGTGTGTGTGTGTGTGTGTGAGAGAGAGAGAGACAGACAGAGACAGAGAGACAGACAGAGAAAGGGACAGAGAGACAGAGAGAGAACATGATTGTTATTTCATCAGTATAGGAAATTTAGAATGGAAAGTAATTTTATGAAGGCGGATCAGCAGGCCTTGGGATCAGCAGGCCTTGACTTTTATCTTTGTAGCACCAGAGCCTAGCCCAGTTAGTGGCACAAAGTCAGGGTTTAATAGAGGTATATTGAATTGAGTTCATAATAGGTGCGTAATCAGTATGCGTTGTTGATTTAAATTGGATAGATTGTTTACACTGACACACATGAGCACTCACAGACAATTCAATGGGGGATGGTATTTAGCTCTGTGGAGATATCAAAGAACTTTCAGAATTTTGTCATACTGGAACATCAGACAGACATAGACTCCTGCAAGATGAGCCAAGGATTACTTTGCTCATCCTTATCTTTATCCGTGACAAATAATTACCAGATTTTGTGTTGGTGATGTGCCTTTCATATCCATCCATCTATCATCACTTTTTCAGCTAAAAACTGCCAGGATGTTTGTAAATAGCTCTATGATGGTTGATTCTAAATGAAAACAGCAATAGGATTTGGGTAGAAACAAGTACTAAGATGTGTTCAATGTGTGAAAATATGTGAGACACACAGCTTTTTTGTGAATAATCAGTCTGCCTTGTGGACTTGTTGGCATTTAACAATATAATAATACATGTATAAGGCTTGGGAGGAAAGTGGTGAGAGAAACCACATATTACAGCAAAACAAGTCCCTAAAATCCATAAATGCTTTCCACCATAGACCATAGCTGCTCTGAAATAGCTTTTTTGTGATACATTTTGTCCCTAATCTGCATGTTAAGGAGTTGAGAATTTATGGTTTACAGAGTACCCTAAAGTAGTCAGTGAAACAAGAGACATTAACAGCTTTGAAGGGGCTATTACAGAGGATTGTGTCAAAAAAATGTGTTCTGAAAAGTCCCTAAACATGTATTTATATAATTGAAGCTATTATGGTTTATTATATCAATTACATATGTACTGAGGAAGAAAGATCCAACAGCTTAAAACTACTCTCATTAGAGAGGTTGTCAACTCTGTATGTGCAAATGAAGTCTTGAGCTTTGGATGAAGTAAAAAAAAAAGCAAATTAATGGGTGTTTGATTTTTTTCTTTCAATTGCAGCCCAGCCCATTAAATGATCAAGCTGAAAATTAGAATATAGTGTATCATTATAGGATAAAAGCAGGCAAGAACTTGGGGTCTACCAGAGTAAGGAACTACTTCATCCTAGTACTCAACTATGAATACTCAGCAATCATTATTTACTCAGAGAGAAGTTGTATTCAAAAGCACTTAGGAAACCCCAAGAAGGAATGTGTGAAGGAAGGTAAAAGTTTGGTAGAACCTATGTTTTGGTTGAATAATTTTTCTTCAGTGCAATCTAATCTTTTTTCTTGTCAAGTCAAGAAATCTTTACACATGCCTGTGTTAGGCATTGTTTGTAGGAAATGTTGTGAAAAATAGGAAATATAGAGCCAGGCCTCAATAAAGTTACAGACAAACTGAAGGAATGAGACGATGATAAACAAAAACTGAAATACCTTCAAGTTTAAGGAATACCCTTAACCAGAATTCAAGAGATTTAAATTTCAACTAGCCTGGAGCCCCTGGAGCTTTGTTCTTTGTGTAACATTTAGAGGGTGAGAATTTTAAAGCATGTAGTCTTTCAGAAAAGCTTAAGAGTATATAGAAAATGTTAGTATGAGGGTTTAAGAAATTGTGGGAATAGTAGTCTGCAACCTGGCCTCTTCCTAAATCACTTCATATTATAAAATAATCTCAAATTTACATTGCTTTATCTTGTCTCCTCCCCCACAGATCACCTTTTTCCATTTCTCCTTTCCAGGTAAATCATCTTCTATTCTAAGTCCCTTACAAAGAAAATAGCTCCATTGCTATCCCTATGCTTTAAGGGAGGAGATGTCTTTGAAATCTGATGTGATAATAGAACGTGGAGCATGAAATCCTTTTGGCTCCTTTACACAAGCTAAGGAGTCCCTTCTAGGCTGAAACTCTATTTCCCATTCCATTTTGGCAATTAATTATCTTGCTCAGCCATTGATTTGTCTTACTCATCTCTTTTGGAGGGGGGAGGATGGGGTGTTCTGTCCTATAAACTTCATTAAAAAGAACCTTCTATGTTATTTCCCCTTGTTGAAGTTGCTTGACCTGGGTAGGAAATACTTCTGGTATGAATTGTAGTCAACGCTCTGTGAGAGGTGCCATAACATCACAGGAAACTGATTGCCACCCTGTCCATAATGGAAAATCATCCTAGGAGATAAACTGAGATTTAAAAAAAATAGAAAAAACAAAACGTTAATTATGACTGGAAAGTGCGTTACTGCATTAAGAATCAAAGATATACATTAAAATAGCTTTGGGACATCTTTCACAACTGTCATATTGGCAAAATATAACTAAAGGCTTACTGCATTATCAAATTTTGTTTATTTAGATTTTTTTGGTGATTAAAAAAAGATTCTTTGCAGGATTCAAAGAAGAAGATCCTTCCTTATCTAGACATTGATGGGTTTCTATCAAAAATGTGTATTGAGTTATTTCAAAGACTTTCTGCCTCTATTGAGGTGGTGTTTTTTCAATTTTTTGTTTGCAATATGATTAATAATGTTAAAATTCTTCCTAATAATAAACTATCACTGTATTCTCAGTATAAATTCCAGTTGTTCATATTGAATTATTTCTAAATGAGTTGTCCTAATATCTTGAAATGATGTTATTTTAAAAGGTCTCATTAATATTCACTAATTGATCTGTGGCACCGAGGTTGCCAATGGATGGAACTCTGGGCATGGATTCAGACAGAGTTATCTTTGTGAGTTCAAATCTGCCTTCAGATTCTTTCTATCTCTGTGAAACTGAGCAAGTCACTTAACTGTTTCTCTCAGTTCCTTATCTGTAAAATGAGCTGAAGGAAATGACAAACCACTCCAGTATCTCTGCAAAGAAAACCCCAAATGGGATAACAAAGAGTACAGCATGAGTGAAATGAATGAATAATGAAAAAAAATAGTGATCCTTTACTTTATCCTTCTCTGCTTTAGGATTAAGACTATTTAATATTAAAAACAAAACAAAACAACAACAACAAAAAACCAACAACAACATTTGAAAGAGTTCTTAATTTTTTTTTCAATTAAACAAATGCTTCATTAATTTCTGGTTTACATCATTCATTTCCACCAGGTTTTGAGCTACAATTTCCCCCCATTTTTCCCTACCCACCACCCCAGAATAGCAGTCCCACTAGATATCCCCTCATCCAATCTGCTCACTCCCATATCTTCTCCCATACCCCCTTAGACTTTACCATTAGGGCAAGGTGAATCTCTGTTCCCCAATGCCTGCACATCTTATCTCTCAATTATATGCAAAATAGTATTAATAATAGTATTTATATATATTTGAAACATTTTAATTTTAAAACTTTGAATTTCAGATCTATTCCCTTCCTCCCTTGTCACACACTCACTTTGGGAAGATAAGCAATTTAGTATGTGTTGTACATATATAGCTATGCAAAACATTACCATAGTAGATATATTGTAAAAGACTGATTATATTTCTATCCCAACCATCCCACCCCCCACCTGGTCCATTCCCTACTTTGATCCTGACCCTCTTCGAAAGTTGGTGCTTCTAACCTCCCCTCCCCCCAGAATGCCCTCCCCTCCATCATCCCCACTCTCATCCCCCTTCCCCATACTCTCCTGCAGGGTGAGATATCCCATTTAGTATGTATGTCATTCTCTCCCTGAGCCAAATTCAATGAGAATAGGGTTTTGCCTTTTTGCCTTCCTGTTCTTCCCCTCCCCTGCAACCACTTCCCCTTGCATCTTCTACATGAGATAGTTTACCCTACCCTATCTCTCCCCATCTCCTCTTGCCACATTCCTCTTTCACCTCTTAACTTCACCCCTTAAGTATTATCCATTCCCACCAATTTCGACCTGTGACATCTATCCATGTATACCTGTAATCATATATACACACATTCACATATATATTCATATGGCCATATACCATTCATCAATTATTTTCATAATGAGAAAGGTTACATCAGTCACAGCTATTGTTTTTTCCATGTAGGAATGTAAATAGTTCAATTTTGATAAGTTCCTGTTGATTTCTTTTCCCTAATTACCTTCTCAAGCACCTCTTGATTCTTGTGTCTGAATGTCAAATTTTCTATTCAACTATTTTTTTCACCAAGAATGCTTGAAAGTCCTCTATACCACGGAATGACCATATTTTCCCCTGAAACAAGATACTCAGTTGTGCTGGTAGGTAATTCTTGGTTTTAATCACAGGTCTTTTGCCTTCTGGAATATCATATCCCATGCCCTTTTAATACCTCAGTGTAGACGCTGCCAGGTCCTGTGCTATTCTGATTATGTTTCCACAATATTGAAATTGTTTCTTCCTGGCTGCTTGTATTATTTTCTCTTGATCTGGGAATTCTGGAACCTGGCTATAATATTCCTAGGAGTTTTCTTTTGGGGATCTTTTCCAGGAGGTGATCAGTGGATTCTTTCAACCTTTATTTTGCCCTCTGGTTATAAAATATCAGGGCAATTTTCCTTGAGAATTTCTTGAAGGATGATTTCTAGATTCTTTCTTTGATCATGGCTTTCAGGTAGTCCAATAATTTTTAAATTATCTCTCCTGGATATATTTTCCAGATCAGTGGTTTTTCCCATGAGATATTTCATATTGCCTTCTATTCTTTCATTTGTTTGGATCTGCTTAACAGCATCTTGATTTCTCATGTCACTAGCTTCCATTTGTTTCAGTATAACTCCAAAGGAATGTATCTCCTCAGTGAGCTTTTGAGATTCTTTTTCCATCAGGCAAATTCAGCTTTTTAAGGCATTCTTCTCCTCATTGCCCTTTTGAGCCTCCTTTGCCATTTGAGTTAGTCTATTTTTTATGGTGTTATTTTCCTCAGTCAGGCTGTTGACCCTCATTTCATACTTTTCCTGCATCCTTCTCATTTTTCTTCCCAATTTTTCCTCCACTTCTCTTATTTGGTTTTTGAAATCCTTCTTAAGGTCCTCTATGGCCTGTAACCTGCTCATATTTTCATTTGGGGCTTTTGGTGCAGGATTTCTGGCCTCACAGTCCTCCTCCTATTCCACACTTCTATCCTCTTTGCCTCTAAAATAGGAGTCTAATGTTTCAGTTTTCTGTTTATTTTGTTTCCTTTGCCTAGGCATGTTGCCACTTAATTACTTGACTTTTGGGCTTGTTGCCACAGTAGGACTCTGGCACCAGACAGGGGAGCTTCTGTCCCAAAAGTTGGGGTCTTCACAACTTCTGGAGGTATTAGCTGGGTGGCCTCTGTGAAGCCTCCACACACTCTGGCAAGCTGGATACCCACCCCAGACCTCCACCCCAGACTGCAATCCAGAACCAGGGAGGTTAAAGTAAATCTTGGAGATTACCCCTCAAGACTGATTGCTGGATCTCCCTACAGTTTTCAGGCCAGGAGCTGAAGCTGCCACTGAAGCTGTAAAATGGAGTCTGTGCCACCTCTCCTAAGATGCTTCTCACCCCCAGGGGAAGAAGCCGACCCCTTCCCCAAATACTGGTCCCAAAATCCATAGGTCACTAACCTCTCACTTTGTCCTAGGCATATCTGTGTTGATAATTCTGGAATTGCCACAGCTGCTGGCTTTCTGGGGTCCCTCCATCTGGCTGCTGGCCCAGCCACTCTGGAGCTAAAACTGCAACTCAGGCCAGCCTGGGCTTGGCTCCCAGAATCCTGCACTGTCAGGTCTCAGCTCTCTGGGCTGGCCGTTCCCTGCCAGGCTGCTGGACTGTCCTCAGTGCGAAGTTAGCTTCTCTGTGTTGTTCTGTGGGTGCTGGAGCTCTAGAAGTTGTTGAGAGTCCACCTTTTACATGGTTTTGAAGTGGTGTGGGCTAGAGTGCCTTGGAAGTGCTGTTTCTACTCTGCCATCTTGGCTTTGCCCCCTGAGTTCTTCATTTTTAAGAAGAATTTGTTTAGTATTGATACTAATTCTGTTTGTATGCTTATTCTTTATTTGTGGCACTGCAAACTTGAATCTATTTGGAAAGCAATATGCCAGTATTTTGTAAAAGTTAGAAAAGCAAAGCATGCTCTTTGACTGAACAATTTCATTGTTCTTTATATTACAGAAAGAGTACTAAAAGCATTAAACTTAGCAATATCTTCAAAAGTGTTCATAGCAAAAGTATTTATACAATTAAAAATGGAAACTGTCTCAAGTTCAAAATCATTAAATTTTAAGGCACATTAACATAACATAATTATATAATTTATTTAAAATTGGGAAAAATAATAAAGGCCCTAAGTAATAAAATGCAGTAAAGAAATTAATTCCTTTGCTATTTCTACTTTTATCCAAGGTGATCCTCACACTTGATGCATTATCTTATATCCCAGTCACTTTGCACTGAGATCTCCCATACCTGGAATATTCACCTCATCACCTTTGCTTCTTTTTTTTCTTTTTGGAGGGCAATTGGGGTTAAGTAACTTGCCCAAGGTCACACGGCTAGGTTTTTGTTTGTGTGTGCATTAAGTGTCTGAGGCCGGATCCGAACTCAGGTCCTTCTGACTCCGGGGCTGACACTCTACCCACTGTGCTACCTAGCCGCCCCACACCTTTGCTTCTTGACGCCCTCAGTTCTGTCAGGACTTAGACCAAATGACACATTCTCCAAAAGGCCCTTCCTATTCTCTGAAGTTTCTAGTATTTCTCCCAATCAAGTTTCCTTCCATCTACTGCATATGTATCTTGTATATACCTACTTATGTACATGATACTTCTTCCATTAGAATATGTAGAGTCCTTTTTTTCATCATAATCCTACCACTTATGATAAGGCTTAACCCATAGTAGTAAAGATATGAACAAATATGAATTATTAAATGAATGAGTGAATGCATGATAATGATGATGATGATTATGATGATCATTGTCATGAAGATGTGCATTTCTTAAATTTTGGGAAGTCCTAAACCCCATTGGCAGCATGGTGAACTCCAAGAACCTGGGTGACTTGCTCTGTGTCATGCCACACTTCTCCAATTCAAATATATCCTATTTCCCTAACTTCCTTATTGTTGTCATGAGGACCACAATCCTTGTGTTCTCCCAGGTTTATAAAATAAGAATCATTCTTGACTTCTCATTCTCAATCATTCTATATATCCAGTCAGCTGCTGAGGACTCCAAATTTTACCACCCCAATTTGTCTCCCATACATTACCATCTCACAGAAACAGTAATTATAATTCAGGCTCTTATAACTTCTCATCTGGCCTACTGCAAAAAACACCTCCTTGAACTTCCTGCCTCCAGTCTCTTCCTGTTGAATCTCCCTTTCACACAACTACCAAATCCGTATTTGTAAAGTCATTAATCCTTTCTCCTACTTGTTAGTATTCCCATACTAAATTCTATTATCTTTCCCATTGTGTCACATACATTCTCCCCAACCAACCAACCAAATGTCTGCAATGCACTGATATACTCACGTCCACATCTTAGAATTCGTAACTAGTTTAAGGCTCATATTCTATCTTACAGAGAAACCTTATGCTCAGCCCTACCTACCCCAGTACTGTCCATCATGGTGATTATGTTGGCTTTGTTTTATACATACATACATACATACATACAAACATATATGTTATTGTTTTTATAGTCATATTTATATATATATATATAATTAGATAAGCAAATGTTATTTTCCCATAGATAATAAAAGCTATTTGAGGGCAGAGATTATATCATTTTTCTCCACATACAAAGTAATAATTGGGAAGTGGTATCAAATGTCCAAATCCTGAATTTAAAAATGGACATGGAAACTTCAGTTTTTCTTTGCTTAGAACTGAACAGATTATTTTTGACATTTTGGGTAGAAAAAATATGTTGTTGTTTTTCTCCCTTTCTTCTTGCAGATTACTTGTCTGAGGCATTTGGCCTTTCCTTGGGATAGTCTAGCTTGATTATCTGTCTAGGGAAAAGAAAAAAAATTCTTTGGCATGTTTTTTTTTTTTCTCTAACAACTATTATCATTGCTCATCTGACTTTTGAAAACTTACAAAGATTGAGCAGCCAAAGGATAGCAACTGTTGTATTCCAGATTCTAGCTGGTGCTATTCAGACCAATGTTCCATTTCATCTCTTTGTATTGTAGAGACTCAGTGAAAGGGCATGAAACTGAAATGCTTGGTAGAAAAGAAGAAGCATTTCATTTGTCCTTGCCATTCAAAGACACAAAATGATGTGCCAAGATATCTCACATATTTGAAGTCTAGCAGCAAAAAAAAAAACAAAAAAAAAACAAAAAAAAACCTAAAAAGTTACATTCCCATGTTTTTAAAATAATTTTGAATATTACATTAAAGGCATTCTTTTAGCCCATGTTTGACCAACTCCACTGGTCACATCCTATGCTGGACCTCTAGTAGACATAAAGATAGGTTAGAAAGGCAGTCTGGGGTGGTGGGTAGAACACATGACTTAAATATATAAAATCTAGATTTGAGGTCTGAATCAGCTGCTTATTGGCTACAGGATTATGAAAAGTCACGATGTCCCTAGGAGCCTCAGTTTGCTCTTTTGTGAAACGGGCAGAGGAATGCCAAACCCTCTTATGCATATGTTTTCCTTAGAGTGTGAGGTCTTGAAAACAGACTTCTTTTTCTCTTTGTATCATCAATGCTGTGCTAAGTTAGAGCTTAATACCTACTCATTCCTTCATTCACTCAATGTATGTAAAGTGTTTAGCACTCCTATAATAGATAGTGGAACTCACTCTCTCATAGGATGATATGCATAGAACAAGAAAGGAGCTGCTGTATTATGTATCTCTACCTCCTCATTATTCACAAAAGGAAATGGAGTTCCCATTTTCTGGTTTTTTTAAGGTCACAGAGAGAGAATGGGACAACTGGCATTCAGTCACAGGGCTTATGACTCCAAATCAAGCCCACTTTCACCTGTGCCACCTCATGATTGTTACATAGAGAGCCATAGTCAAAGAATTAATAATCACAATCACTAACATTTATGTAGTGCTTACTATGTGCCAGGCACAGTACAATTATTATCTCATTTAATCTTGCAACAACCCTGGGAGTTGGGTGCTATTATTATTCCCCTCTTACACTTGAGAGAGCAGAGGCAGAAAGAGATTAAGTGACTTACTCAGAGTCAAATGGCTATTAAACATCTGGGGGTAGGATTTGTACCCATTGCTTCCTGATTCCAGACCCAATGCCTCATCCACTACACCAACTGAGCTACCAACATAGACCTAACCTAGATGTGGCTTCAGGTACCACTTCAGCCAATTCCATTGTTTTTTTTTTTTTTTCAGATTGATTTCCATAGAAGCTAAGGCTTTCCCAAGGTCTTGTGGGTGATTCATACAAGAGGAGGATCTGTAACTTCAGAGTACAATTGTGTTAAAGGACTTTGGGATTCCCTTTGCCTAAGATTCTGAAGGAAATAAAACAAAACAATTTATTTTCTTCTTTCTTCACCATTGACTGAGGTTTTTTTTCCTGACAAAAACCAACTAATTGCATTACACTTTTCCTTCCTCTCTCCTTCCTTTCCTTCTTTCCTCACTTTTTCTTTTCCTTCTTTCCTTCCTTCCTCCCTCCCTCTCATCTTCCTTCCTTCCTTCCTTTTCCGCCTTGGCTAAACAGCTGTCATTCAATGGTGGGGGGATAGAGGGGAGGCTCGAACAACTTAAATGATGGAAAGAATTATCAACCATGATTAATCCTTTAGTACTAGAAATGGATGGGTTTTGTGCACCACAGAAAGAATTGCAGCTGCAAATGTTATAATTAAAGGTTATAGAAATTATAGATTAGAGAATAAAAACACAGTGTTTTCCCCCTTAATCATGCATATTCCTTTCATAAAATTCAAATTTCAGCTTATCACTCAAATACCAGCATAAATTAATAAACTGCCACATGGGAAAAAAAACACATGGTTGGTTTCTATGATAATTTGTGAATCACTTTTTCCACTGCATACCAACAGATTACTTGGAACATCAAGCCTTTACTTCTCCAAACCACTTCTCCAATATCCTGCAAGGTTTTATTAATTATTAAGGCCCCCATATTCTGCTTCTTTACCCCTGAGGATACCTACTCTTTCTAAGGCTATCAAGATAATTATAAAGTCATTAGATCCCTAATATCCAAACAGGATAAAATTTTTTAAAAAATAGAGCAGAAGTATGGAATAGAAAAAAAGTGGGTTAACACTCCTGGCAATGCTGTGTTTTAGGCAAAATGAGGTAGGTGAGAGAAAGTTTTACTGATATCTGGATCTCATGAAGGTGCATTTCAGTGGAAAAAGAATGCCACTTCATGAAGACTTTTTTGGAGGGGTGGATGGGAACAAGCCTCTAGATCAGAGCTATCTAAATCTTAAAGATTTCATAAGTCATTTTATGCGTGTGTACACATATGCATATATACACATACATATATATGCATATATGTAAAAATGTATACACACATATACCAGATTTGATTTTATGTGCCAATCAATTCAAATTCCATCTGAAAACTATTTGTTTATGCTTTTTTTTTTCAAATTTTAGTGAATCAAAATTTCCTTTTCTATTCATTCCGGGCATTAATTTGTCTATCTATGAAAAACCTCAATTTCTTATTTCCTTTACCAATTATTTTAATAGTTTTTTTTTTCTCTATCAAGATTATTTTTTATCTGCCACTGTCTGCACCAAATACTTCTACATGCAAGGGCAGGCCAGTAACCCACAGGGTCTGTTTCTTGTATCAAGAGCATTGTTTTAGATTTGAGAGAGAATCCCTCACTCTATAGATAAAAATGGAGGTACAGTGAGCTGAAGTCCCTTTCTTAAAGTCACCCAGCTTGTAAACATCATGCATAGGTTCTAAAGGAAGACTTTTGACTTCAAAAACAATGTTCAAATGTTTTGAACTCTCTCCCTTCCTCCACCCCCAATCAAAGCCATGGAAAGATTCACTGGGGATGTATTCATGTGTAAAGGGTCTTGGCAAGGGGTCTAGTTTTTTGGCCTTATGAGGTTACCCTGCCTCACTTCTGATCACAATCTCTGCCCAAATGCCAGTCGACAATTCATTAGTATGTTATAGAAAAGACTTTTGTCCATCCAGCATTTGGATAAGGTGGCCTCTGACTTCTCTTTGAAGCTGATTCTATAATTCTGCTAATATAATATTGGTTCAGTGTCTAATATCTTTTTAGTCTTCTTAAATCTAATCAAGAAGTGTTAGAAAGGATGACTCCCCCTCCCCCCACTAAGACCTTGGCTTACAGAGTAAAGACAGGAATATGTTTGATCTTCTCTGACATTTCAAGGAGATCCTCCACATTTTCAGGGACTGGAAGCCAGGTGGGACAAACCTCTGTGGGATATACAAATCAAAATCTCTCTTTTTCTAATTTCTTTCCCAATTCTTTATGTCTTCTTCACATCTGCTTTTGCCATAGATAGTACATTTTTAACCCCCAAGTGATAAACCTGAAACAGTTGTTAGAATCTAAGGCTCAAAGGAAATAGGACATCTGGCTCTTAAGTCGGCCCAGATGGCAGCCATTTATGGGGGACATTTTAATTTCACTTGTCTTTGGTCTCAGTGTAATCAATCTATGACACTAAGTTTAACCTGCAAACATTTCCTACTAAGTACTTATGCACCATTTCTAAATTGTCTTATTAGAGGAACATTTGGATGATGATCAACAATGGCATATTCTATATACCTATTATATACTTTTTATAGGGAGACGTTACATAGTTTGTTTCTTTTCATCCTCACTATAACCTACATCTTCATTTACATATGAAAAATGTACAAATGAGCATTATACATACTTTATGTGTGTGTATACACACACACATGCACACACACAATGGAAAATTAGTACAAGAGCCACCTTTTTATGCTATCACATTCATTGTCGCAGATTTAAAACTACAAAATCCCCACAAGGGTCATGCAGGCTAAGTCCTCTGTTATATAAATGGAGATTTAGAAAGTTTAAATGATCTGCCAAAAGTAATAAAGGTAGGAAGTGGCCAGACTTGGATTTGACTTCAAGTTTTCTGGCTCTAAACCCCAAGGTATTTTCCAGTGAAGCTAACTGCCTCTCTACACCCTAGTCTGTAATAATATAATAGTATTTGATAAACATATATGCATAATGAAAGCTGTAATAATCCAGAACAATGGATTCTTTTGGCATTTGGTTTATTCTGTTTTGTCAATTGAGAGTAAGACAGTTTAAATTCTTACAAAAACATTGTTCCCAGGTCATGGTCTATCGCATTTTTTGCTAACCTCTCTTTTAAATTCCTTTTTTTCTCCTCTAAAAATTGCTTAAGGATAAACAAAACATATAGGTGCTAGATAAACTGGACAAAGAGTCCTATAATCGTTCACTAAAGCCAACACAAATTCATAAATATTTGTGAAATTAAGATCTTTTAAAGTATGTTTATATTTAGTTGTATATTCTCTATCCATTGACCCACCAAAATAGGGTTTGGGGGTGAAAAGGAGTAATCTGAAAATGGACAGTATTAAATCTTTTCAAAAGCAGGAAGGGTATTATTGCAAATTTAGCAGGTTAACAGTGATACAATTAATGCTGATTTTGCAGGTTTTTATACTTCTCACTTAAAAAAAATAATCTGACACTCACAGAGAATAATAATAAAATAATCATTGTTTAATGGCAATTTTCTTCATGTCAAGAGATAACTATGTACTTCTACTTCTGTTCCAGTTTCTGTAATCTGTAGTAATGAGATTTTGGAAGTGCTTTTAGTGTTTCAAAGGGAAGATTTGGCCCTGTGGTACTGAACTGGAAATCAGAGGCCCCATTTTGCCCTTCTCTGTAGGTAGATATAGAACAAATATTTGGCATTTCAGGAGTCTAAACTTAGAATATGAAAACCTCATTTATTCTCAGGCCAGATCTATATCATCTTCAGGAGTTAATGGTCTATGCTTACCCTAGTAGTTACCTACATTTCATAAGCTATTTCACAATAACAAACCATTACTTCTCTCATTGACCTTGTATAATGGGTATAGTTGTTTAGGAGTTATAGAAATGTAGAGAATGAAGTTCAGAAAAGACAAGAAAGGGGCTTCTCTACATGACTATATGGGAAGATAAGGGAAGTTAAAATCATTTAATTATAGTCATTCTGATTCAGAGAAAAGAAACCTAACTCTGGTGTCAGAGGACCTGGCTTCAAATACTGAAGCTGGCTACCAGTTACCTGGGCAAGTCCCTCTATTTACCTGGGCCTCCAATTCCCCCACAGAAAACTGAGAGTGGCAAAGTGACTACTGAGTTCCCTTCCATTTCAAGTTTAATCATCTTAGAGTCCTATGACTGACTATATTACCTCTGTTCCTTTCCATTTATAGTTCCATGCTCCTACCATCCTACTCAATGATGATGATATTAAGTAGTAGCAGTAGCAGTAGCAGTAGCAGTAGTAGTAGTAGTAGTAGTAGTAGTAGTAGTAGTAGTAGTAGTAGCAGCAGCAGTAGTAGCAATAGTAGCAGTAGTAGTGCTGGTGCTAGTGGGATGTATGGTCTATGTAGGGAGGAGTGGTACCTCTGGTGTGAGGGCTGCCAAGCCCTTTTCAGGGCTGCTTTCCACCTGTGGTGTCCATCTGTTCTACCCAACTCTTACCTGTGACTCCAAGAAGCTGTAGCATGTGCAGCGATCACACCCCAGGAAACCATTTCAAGAGACAGGCTAAATCAGGTTGAGGGTAATCAAGGGGGCTCAAACCCTTTGGTGAGTTAGGGGGGTGTCTAACCCAAGCATGTGAAGACTTTTCCTGGTGGAATGGGCAAATGAGAACAATTTGTTGCAATGGCCATGCAGATAGCTGAAGCTGGTGCTATGAGGGCTTAGAGCTTGGTTGGGCATTGAAGATGCCAAGGTCATTCACTGCATCTTGAGCCATCACCAGTCATCTTGATTCTGTCCTGGAACTGAACAGTGTTGACTCCAGAAGAGAGAGTGAGGCTAAAGACTTCATGCAACTCTGCCTCACTTAGATCCAATTTACACATAAATAAAAATATATCACCCATGCAAAAAAAAAGTGCCAGAAGTCCTAGTACTAGTAGTACTAGTTGTAGTAGCAGTAGCAGCAATCGACCTACTTTCTGCCAGGCACTAGATTTATTCCTGGAAATTGAAAAAAAAAAAGAAAGCTGGCTCTGTCTTTTATCAGTTTACATCATATTTTTAGATGTAATATGTATGAACTAAAATTAATTTTATATATATTATAAGTGTATATATGCATATATATATCACATGTATATACATACATATTTATGGTTTACAAATTACTTTACTAATATTATCTCATTGGATGCTCACACCCACCTGTAATGTAGGTGCAAGTATTAGACTCAGTTTTTATATTAGAAAACTGAGGCTACAAAAACCTAGCCATGTGATGTTGGGCAAGTTACTTAACCCCAATTGCCCTCCAAAAAAAGCAAAAAAAAAAAAAAACAATTAAGGCTAAATGAGATCACATGACTTTTCCAGTGTCCTAAACCTGGTAAGTGCCTTAGACAGGTTTGAACTTCTTAGATAGGCAATTTGGTGGTCAAACAACAACAACAACAACAACAACAACATCTAAACAAGCAAGCACTTGTCATATCATAAAGGGAAACATGTAAAGGACAAGAAACATAAAAGGGAATGAAGATGTGAAAGCCTACTGATGAAGAGGGATCTGTTTTCCAGGGTGGAATCAGGATAGAATTGGAAAGATTGCCATGACAGTTATTCCTTGTTGAAGATACTTTTTAGGCAATATACCCTCTAAGTGGTTTCTCCAGTGTTGGAAATAGTTTTTCCATGCAAATGCATGGTAAAAATATTTTCCTGCAACCCCATAGCAAAGGGTTGTTAGGCTACTGGATGCAGGCAACTGATACCATGCAGGAAACATCTTGTGATTGTTTCAAGGTATCAATCATGTCTCTCAGTCTTCTAGATAAAAATGCAAGGCATCCAGGAGTTGAATAATGGAGATTACAAACTGGGAATTTCCCACCTAAAGATGGACGTCCCCTGCCGTGTGTGTGTGTGTGTGTGTGTGTGTGTGTGTGTGTGTGTGTGTGTGTGTGTGCATGGGTAGATGAGACTTCTCTCCTCTCTTCTCCCCATCAATTTCCTATTCTGCTGAAAAGGGGAGATACACTGGATGAGTAGGAGGCCCTGGATGTCTCAGGGAGAAGAGACACACCCAGACTGACATGGACATAGAGGGATATTTCACCATTGGGAGAAAATAGCTTCAATGAGAATTGTAAGTCAGCAGCAGAGAAGAAGGTCCTATCACAGTAAGACATATACCTGGTGCCCCACCTGAACAACATACTCAGCAGTCAGATAACACTCAAGAGGAGCTATGTGACGTGAAAAGTTACTTCTGGGTACTTCAGTGCCAAGAGTT
Organism: Gymnobelideus leadbeateri; assembly: GCA_011680675.1. Classification (NCBI taxonomy): domain Eukaryota; kingdom Metazoa; phylum Chordata; class Mammalia; order Diprotodontia; family Petauridae; genus Gymnobelideus; species Gymnobelideus leadbeateri. The sequence goes on from WOXC01001506.1 coordinate 101,278, forward strand.
ATGATTCATCTTTGTCACACATGTAAAGATACACTTGTGCCTCATGTTTTATTCTAAGTTCTAGCCTACTCCTTCCTTAGACACTGTATTTCTGGGAGTGTGCTTGCACTTTTTTGGTGGGGGGTTAACAGTTGTTTTTCCTATGGAATATGCTTAATTCCTATACTATTAATTAATTGTTTCTATGAGCAAACTCTTCATGTGAAGCATGATTGGGCAAGGGAAAGGTTCTGAGTTATATTGTCAAAGGAACAGCCCTCCAGGATGGCTTCTAAACCCAAGGTATCATTATTACTCTAGGGACCCAAGCCTTTATGAGTGTCTGTTTGGGCAGTAGCCCCAAAGAATAGCCACATTAGCACAGTGAATAGAGCACCTGCCTTGGAGTCAGGAGGGCAGGAGTTCAAATTCAGCCTCAGACACTTGACACAAAAACTAGCTGTGTGACCTTGGGCAAGTCACTGAACCCCAATTACCCTACAAAAAAATAAAAGAAAGAATAGCCACACTATAATTTTGTCATAAATCCAAGTTATTCACCAAAATATTGTTTGAAGAAACCACTTACTTTCCCTTTCTAAAATAATAAAATTAAAAAAAAATAGTCCTTTGCTTATCTTCATTATTGGAACTCCTTTCTTATTCTCAAAATTTCTATAGTCACTAAGACATAGTCATAAGTTTTTTTCAGCTTCTGAATATGTAGTTCATCTGGTCCTGTTGTCCAATAAGTCTGAGTGAAGTTACTAAGTCCCTCTATGGCTTTCCCATAAAGTGCTAGGTGCTTCCACACTGACCACAAGCCCACTCAAATTGTTAGGGCTTCATCCTAATCCCTTATCCTCCCTCTTTCTTTGTTCTCTTCTAACTGCCACTAGCCATGCATTCTTCAGTTTCCTCATGCTCCTGTTTTCAGTTACTGACAAGGGGTTGAGATATTCATGAAGAAGATACAAGGACGAACTACTTTCACATTATGGAGATGCAAAATTTCCAGCAAGCTTTAGGCTGATTGCACCAATGGTGACACATGAAATCCAGCACTCAAAAAATAGCCATCCCTCTCTGGCCAAATTGGTTCTGAAATTTTCCAAATTTGACTAGATTGGTACTTCAGTGAGAGATGTATAGTTCCTACCCAGACAAACACTAGGATGGCACAGTGGGGAGAGTTTGATTTGGAATAAGAAGATCTTGGTTTGAATCCCAACAATATAATTCACTGCCAATGTGTTTCATGGGATAACAGAACATTTCAAGCAATAGGGATAATATCATCGAATACTGCCATGAATCTGTGATTTCATCACAATTGCTAAATGTTTATTCAGTGATACAGATAGCAGCCCATCTATACCTGCCCATTCTGTGGGAATGTTTTATATAATTCCACAATTCAGCACAAGATATTCTCAATATTCTGGAAATTTCTCAATTTCCCTTTCTATTATGAGAAAATCAGTCGAGAAAAATGGCCTATCCCCAGCTATTCCTCATTCTTGTCATGTGACCAAACCATTTTCTTTCTCACTTAAAGTTTTCTTCAATACAAGTCTATGCACCATTTATCTTTTCTGTGTTGTTATCGTTGTTGATCATCTTCTCCTTGTCCTCCTTGTCCTCATCCTCCTTCTTGTCCTTCTCTTAGGCTCCTCGTGCTTCTTCTCCTCCTTCTCCTTCTCCTCCTCCTCTTCCTCCTTCTCTTCCTCCTCCTCCTCCTCCTCCTCCTCCTCCTCCTCCTCCTCCTCTCCTCCTCCCTCCTCCTCCTCCTCCTCCTCCTCCTCCTCCTTCTTCTTCTTCTTCTTCTTCTCCTCCTTCTTCTTCTTCTTCTTCTTCTTCTTCTTCTTCTTCTTCTTCTTCTTCTTCTTCTTCTTCTTCTTCAATATAATGGTCTATAACATACATGTCTACCTTACATATGTTAGGTAAAACTCAAATTCAGTGGTCCAGCTACTCATATACCATGACCTGCATCACGAAAATAACAATGTTGTAATATCATGGCAAACATCGAGTGTGTTTTAGAAAGAAATTTAACATTATTAAAGCCAAATCCAAACAAAATTAAAAAAAATAAATTTTCCTTTCATAATTAAATACCTTTTTGTTTTATTTTTCAAATCTGTACCCAAATTATTTTCACTTTTTAGTTTTGTCTGATATATTTTTATCTATGACTGGGTTTTATCTATGACAGCTATAGAAATAAATATGTCGATGTAGATAGATCTGGGTATATAGATAGCTATATATATATGTTTATATATACATATATTTAGATCTAGAGATATTTACATATATATGTAGATATTTATCTCCATATTTATGTAACTATATATAATATCTGTGGGGGGGGGAAGAGAGAGAGAAAGAGAAAGAGAGAGAGAGAGAGAGAGAGAGAGAGAGAGAGAGAGAGAGAGGTGATTGATGGAGACAAAGACAGCTATAATCAAGATAGATATAGAGGATAGCTATATATTCACAAATGGATAGCTATATAGATATAAATATGTGTGCATCACCATATACACATATATATTTAAGAATGAATACATAAATAACACTTATTAATTGACTACTATATAACAAGCATTGTGCTAGGGATATAAATACCAAATTGAGCTAGCAATTGCCTTTCAGGAGCTTACTTTCTTTTTTTTTTTTATTAATTTGTTTGTTTATTTTTAGTTTACAGGATTCAATTCCATAGTTCCTTGAGTTTCAAATTTCCCTTCCCTCCCTTGTCCCACACCCCACGATGACATATAGTCTAGCATAGGATCTGCAAATACTTTCACATTAGACATTAGTCAGGTTAGAAAGGCGTATTACACCAGATGGAATGAAAAATGTTAAAGAGGAAACAAAACCAAACAATGACAATTGATACCAGTCAGTGTCCTTTTATGTATAAACATATTTGAATCTACCTGAATATTATACTGTATAAGGCACCCCAACAGACAAATACATGTGGATTTCTACATATAACCATGCACGTATATATCCCTATGTATATGTATATTTTAAATTCAACCTCTTAGGCAAAAAATAAAATAAAATAAGAATTTACAGAGGTTTTGCAGAATTATTAATTAGATCACATTTAAAATATTACTTTCATCTCTAATTCACAAAACTTTAGCAACTCTAAATATTTAGAAGGATTTCAAGTATTACAGTATTGCTTGGCAAGACTTCCCTTAAAGCTTCCACATTACATTTATCTACCTGTTTATTTTACAGACTCTATAGGAAAGAATGCCATGACCCCTGAAAACAATTAAGATCCATTTTCTCTCATTCTATTAGCAGTGTGCCTTGAGAATGAATGACGAGCCACCAAGTCATATTTTAGCCTTCACACCTATTTTTTTTAAATTTCCTTAAATTTGCATTCCATTTACTCTGAACATCACTCAATGTGTCATGACAAATTAAAGTATAGAAAATGCTCTATTCATTTTAGATGGATTTCCATATTGGTAGATTAGTACTGATAAATCATATGTCTGCATCAAATTTCATTGGCGTACATGAAAAAAATGATCAAGATTAAAATGTAAAACTAAATGCCAGTGGCTATACCTTGTTTGGGTCTCCAGTTGGAAACTGATTATGCAGACAAGTATAACTACATATTCATTTATACCTGGAATTGCAGAGGGCAGATTAAATTCATTCACACATTCATTCAAAAAGGAAAGACTTCTCTGTATGACAATTGTCATCACTGGCTACACATTAATGTTGCCCTCCAAGCTTCCACATGCCTAGTTGTTCAAACTTAAGAGAAAACATAGGGTTAAATGACTAAGGATGCAGCTAGGTGGCACAATGGATAGAGTCATGGGACTGGAGTCAGGAGCATTTGAGTTTAAATATGACTTCAGACACTTAATAGTTGTATGACCCAGGAAAGTCATTAATCCCATTTGCCTCAGTTTCTTCATCTGTAAAATGAGCAGAAAAAGGAAATGTGAAACCAGTCCAGTATCTTTGCCAAGAAGACTGCAAATGGGTTCACAAAGTTTTGGGCATGACAAATTGACCCCCCCCCCCAACAACTAAGGGTCAATATGTGGGTGAAAACACAGAGTTTAAGCCCTTGGTTTTATTTCCTTAATCTGATTTCAGAGACATAATAATAATTTAGTCAATTATTATATACAATGTCTCACTCAAGAAAGATTCAGTGAGTGATAGATTCAGAATGAGAGTATGAGGTCATAGGATCTTGGATTCTGAGTTGGAATATATCTTAGAGGTTCTTGAGTCCAATCCCCTCATTTCATAGATGAGGAAACCAAAGCACAAGGATTTTCAGTAGATTATCCAGGGTCACACAGCTAGTTGATGTGTGTATGTATGTGTATGGAAATTAATCTCTATATCACAATATGACTTTGAGTTGATTGTAACTCCTCCTATGCCCTTTCAGTTGAAGATAGTTGAGGTCAATCTTTTCCATTTCTGCTGTGTAAGCGCTGTACCACTGCCAATGGCAGGCAAAGTGGCTTAACCTGTCCCTCCTTCTGGCTCACTCTTCTGGGTTGCTAAAAGCAGGGACATTTAAGAGAGATTTTAGGAAGAGAGAAATGAAATTACTTGGCAATTAATTAGAAATAGTGAGCAAGAGGGGGGGGGGAATCTACCTGACATCAAGATTTTGAACTTTAACTGGGAAGCAGGTGGAACCCTTAACAGAAGTTGGGATGATAGGAAGAGAAAAGGATTTTGGGAAAAAAGGTAATGTGTTCAGTTTTTGACATGATGAGTTTAAGACGTCCACAGGGCATCCATTTTGGAATATTTAATAGGCAGTTGGAGATGTGAGATTACAGGTCAGGAGAAAGTATAAACTTGGATTTGTAGATCTAAGAATCATCTGTAGAGAACATACTGGTATCAATGGGAGTTAATGAGATCAACCAGCTAAGTGGTTTCAAGGGAGAAGAGAAAAGGACCCAGGACAGAGTCTTGAGGAAAACCCACAGTTGGCAGATATGATCCGGATAAAGATCCAATAGACAGTGAAATAGTGGTTAGATATGTAGGAGAATGAAGTGATTACAAATTTCATTTTTTTTCTAATTTCTACCATATTGATTCTATTTTGTAATTATTCTAATTACTCATTTTGTCAAGTCACATTTCAGTTCTGGAGTTAAGATGAAGACCGCAGTTGCACCTCTGAGCTAGTTTAAAGGCATGGTTGAAGGGAAATGTTGTTACCACTCATGAAGTTAGCCCCTTGGATATCTGCTTGTTGTTTATAACCCCAGCTACCTAAACTTGGTGCCATCCCCCCAAAAGACAAGCTATCTGTTCTTGCCTGTCCTCGTACAATTAAAGGAGGTTTGATCTCCCCTGGTAGTTCTGGTGTCCTAACCAAGATGAGTAGGTAGATGATTCCCAATAAAGCAATAACTATTCCTTAATTGTCAGAATGGAGGGTGATTAACCAAATCTGAATACCAACCCACTTTCCATAGTATAGCCAGGTGTAATGTTTCCCAAGTACCCAGATTCCCTCTTTTCCTGGGTATCAATAAAGAGAATTCTTCTCACTGGGGTCACTGACCTTACTGAGGTGCCCAGTCTGACCTGCTTTATTAATTATTTATTATATGCATCACTGTTAATAAACTGATTTAGCTCAGTGTATATAACTCAGTTTACATTTATTGGATTTGCTCACCACAGGAGGAAAACTAAGAGAGCAATTTAAAAAGCAGTCCCTACAGAGAAGGGGGTATTAAGGAGTAGTGAATCATAAGCAATTTCAAAAGGTGTAGAAAGGTCAAGAAGAATGCAAATTGAGAAAAGACTATTTGATTTGGTAAGAAAGAGTTTACTAGTAACTTTAAAGAAAACAATTTAATTTGAAAAATGAGGTCAGAAGTCAGACTGTAATCTCATAGTTTATTGACACTTAAAATGAGAGCAGGTGGGAAGGAATTAGGGGCTCTGGTCTTAAATGCCCTTCTCTAGGAGTTTAGCCACAAAAGAGAGGAGAGATATAATATGATAGCTAGTGACAACGAAAGAATCAAGTGAGGATTTTTTTTTTAAGGACAAAAGAGTCATGGTGGATATGTTTGTAAACTGTGAAGTAAAAGCCTTTAAATGGGAAGAAATTCAAGATAAGTGAGAGAATGATAATTATAGAGAAGCCTAACTGCCAGGGAAGGTTTGGTGTATTAGGATCATTAATGTATGTAAAATAGTTTGCCCTGGCCAGAAGAAGGACCAAATCATCATGAGAGACAGAAGGTGAAGGAAGAAAACACAATATGAAGACAGGCAGTAATGATTATGTCCTCACCTTAGAGATGGACCATTTCACAACTATTAGTTATGCATTTTTCCTCTTATAACAAATTAAAACTTTTTCTTGAACTTCTAGCCATTGATCCCAAGACATTTTTGTGAATGTGTCTTTCTTCCCTTTTCCTGATGCCCATCTCTCCCTTTGCTACTACTTGAGATCAGGGAAGGAGAAAGAGATTAAGGAAAAATAATACAAAAATGACATCTTGATCTTTGGCCTAACTGGAGGTAGGGAAGGGCCCTGACAAAATAGAGAAAAAGACAAATTCTCCTTCAATATGTTTCTCATGATCATTGCCTTGCTTAGATCTAACTTCAAAGCAGTACTTTTCTTACCTCTCAGAATCTCAGCAGCCTTCTTATATCATTTGCAGACGGCTATCCTCTCCCAATATAATACTTATTCTTATTTAAAGATGATGAAATGGAGACTCAGAAACAATAGCATCATTGATCTGGAGTTGGAAGGGCACTTGGTCATCTACTCATAGATCACAGAATCCTACAGTTAGGGTTGGAAGGAACCTTAAACATCAATTTCTCCAACTCCCTCAAAATAAGTATAAGAGATACTAAGTTTGATAGAGATGAGATAACTTGTCCAAGACCACACATTTAGTAAAAATGAAAAATTAGATTCATACAACCTGGATTCTTTAGGGAAATCTCCACAGAACCTTCTCTGACATTGTTCCATAATCAATATTCCATGGACTTTGGCAGACTGCTTTTTCACATTAGACCTTGCCTCCCTCCCATGTCTTCCAGTTATCCTTGTCCTCCTGCTTCAGTTAAATGAATATATAGATTTTCATTGGTAGAAATAGGTGGGGGTCTTAGAGGTCATCTTGACCATAACATACACAGCATTCCTCTGTGTTGTCTTACACTATTGTAATGTAATAAACATTGATTTTGATTTTTCAGTCATTTCATCCTAATACATCCTTGTGACACACCATATTGAAATTGTTCACTTTCCTGATATCAGTATCATATGCATGTGTTTTATTAACAAGTCATATAATTTTAAAGCTTGAAGGGGACTTTGAGATCTATGACAACCTTAAGAGAAAGGGGGATGTAACTATTTGTCATACGTTTACCCAGTAATGTAATGTGACAATAAAAATGATAATAATGATGAAAATAAAGATCATCCAAGGCCCAACAGAGTCTTGTACAAAGTAGGAACTTAATAAATGCTACTTTTATTGATTACAGAAAATGAAAGTTCAGAGGAAGTAGAGAAGAAATCCTGACTTTTTTGGTGAAGAAAGGCTTAGCTGTTCTGATGGGACAAGCTGGCAATTCAAAACAAAAAAGATAGGTAAGCCTTTGAAGCAAAGGAGAAGGAAAATTGAAGCAGGTGAATTTTTCCTAGTAAGGGCTTTGAACATCACTCTTTCTCTTGATTGTATCATCCTACTTAATCATTTCTTAAGACAATGGAAGAAACACTGAAGGATTACTCAATGGAAAATATAAATGTGTCTTTAGCTGGCAGGAAATTTTGGTAATAGAAAACAGATCCTAAAATTTCTAATATTATTGATCATTGCTCTTCTCTGGTTAAAAGAAAACCTTTGCTCAGGTTTAACCTTCCACAAAGAAGCAAACTCAGGAAAAGAAAATTTAAAGGAGTTTATTGTAGAACTCAAGGCAAAATTATGTTGAAGATATCCAGGCACCAAATTCAAATTTAGCGCTGTTTTTATAGAAGAATTTAATAAGAAAAAGGCAATCTGGTTAGATGCATATATTTAAAAGGGAGTGGGCTGATACCTCTCAGTTATTCCCTTATTGAACCATTATAGGGAAATGTGATTATACAGACTAACAGGTACTACTAAGACAAGGGGATGGGATGCAATGACATGCTTCCCTTCCCTACACTACCCCATAATAAAAGACAAACAAGACCAGAAACAAAGGAGTCCCTTCATCTGATGCAATACAAATTTCAACATTTTCATCTGTTTTCTGAGAGAAACAGTCCCAAAATGGACTGAAAATTTCAGAGGTCTAAAGAGAAAGTGCTCTACTGAATATCAAACTAAGTTACTACTTCAAAATAATAAATAGATAAGGCTTTAATGCCACAGAGTGGTATCTGGACCCCAGTGACCTCACTAGACTAGGCTATAAAAAGAAGGATTCCTTTTACACCAGAGCTAGAAGGATTTTAGGAAGGCTTCCTCTCCTGTCTCCACTACCCCCACAATCTTTAGAAGAACAAGCAAGTCAAATGATTTGGGGAGATTTTGCTAGATCCTGGAGAAAGAATTCTCCCTTCCAGGGAATTTATATTCAAATGTTGGCAACAGCTAGGAGGTATTTAAATATTTGCAGTATAAATACAAAGTGAACAAATGCAAATGAATGCCCAGTAGTTATCTGAAAGGAAGCAAGCAAAAGATGAAGTCTGAGCTGCATCTAAACTTAAAAAGAATGATTCTAAAAAGTACAGATGGGGAAAGTGACAATCCAAGTATGAGGAACAGCCAACGGCTTTTAGCAAATTTTGGGGGCATATAACAGGAATTTAATAAATGTTTATCAATTTATTATTTTAAATCAATATCTTAAGGAAATACACAGACACACACACAAACAAATATATGGAGAGATAGAGACAGACAGAGAGATAGTGGAGAGAGGAGAGACAGAGAACTGAGAAAGAGGCAGAGATACTCAGAGAGACAGAGAGTAAGAAGAAGTTAAAGTTATGTAAATATAAGTTTATGAAGCTTCAGCAAGCACACCAGCAAACCCAGGGTGGCTTTGTGTGTGTGTGTGGTAAATATCTTTTTTTTCTTTTTCTCTCTTTTTTATTTTTTAGTTTACATCATTCATTTCCAAAAGATTTTGAGTTACAAATCTTCTCCCCAATTTTTCCTACCTGCCACCCCAAAACAGCATTTCCACTGAATATCCACTCCCCCAATCTGTTCTCTCCCATACCTTCCCCCATGCCCCCTTTGATTTTCCAGGACGGCATGGTGGATCTCTGTGCCCCAGTGGCTGTATCTCATTTCCCAGTTACATGTAAAATATTAATAATATTTGTATATATATTTAAACATTTGACTTTAAAACTTTGGATTCCAGATTCTTTCCCTTCCTCCTTTGTCGCCCACCTTCACTAGAAAGATAAGCAATTCAATAAAGGTTGTACATGAGTGGCTATGCAAAACATTTCTATAATGGATATATTGTGGTAGACTGACCATATTTCCTTCTATACTATCCCACCCCCAACTTGTTCTTTTCTCTACTTTGATCCTTTTCTTTTTCAAAAGTGAGTGCTTCCAACTTTCCTGCTCCCAGCCTGTCCTCCCTTCCATTATCCCCCCTCTCTTCCCCTTCCCCTCTACTATGCTATAGGGTGAGATACCCTATTTAGTGTGCATGTCATTCCCTCCCTAAGCCAAATTCAATGAGAATAAGGTTGACTCATTCCCTTTTGCCTTCCTGTTCCTACCCTCCATTATAACAACTTTCCCTTGCCTCTTCCATATGAGATAATTTACCCCATTCTTTCTCTCCCCATCTTCTCTCATTATTTTCATCTCTCACCTCTGATTTTCACCTTTTAAGTATCATCCCTTCCTATTCAATTGGTCCTGTGCCATCTGTCTATGTTTACCTGTGGACATATATACACATAGACATATATGCATACATATACACACATGCACACATATACATACACACAATACATATTTCTATTTCCTTCAGCTACTCTGATACTAAGAAGAGTTTCAAAAGTTACAATTATCATTTTTCCATATAGGAATATATGTAGTTCAACTTTGATAAGTTCCTTATGATTTCTTTTCCTTCTTTACCATCTCAAGCTTCTCTTGCTTCTTGTATCTGAATGTCAAATTTTCTATTCAACTCTGGTTTTTTCATCAAGAATGCTTGAAAGTCCTCTATTCCACTGAATGACTATATTTTCCCCTGGAACATGATACTCAGTTTTTGTGGGTAGGTGATTCTGGGTTTTAATCCCAGCTCCTTTGACCTCTCGCATATCATATTCCAAGGCCTTCTATTCCTCAATGTGGAAGCTGCCAGGTCCTGAGTTATCCTGATTGTGTTTCCACAGTATTGAAATTGTTTCTTCCTGCCTGCTTGTAATATTTTCTCCTTGATTTGGGGACTCTAGAACCTGGCTATAATATTCCTAGGAGTTTTCTTTTGTGGGATCTTTTTCAGTAGGTGATTGGTGGACTCTTTAAGCCTCTATTTTGTCCTCTGGTTCTAAAACATCAGGGAAATTATCTTTAAGAATTTCTTGAAGGATGATTTCTAGGTTCTTTTATTCATCATGTCTTTCAGGTAGTCTAATAATTTTTAAATTATCTCTCCTGGATCTATTTTCCAGGTCAGTGGTTTTCCCAATGAGATATTTCACATTGCCTTCTATTTTTCATTAGTTTGGATTGGTTTAATAGTATCTTGATTTCTCATAAAGTCACTAGCTTCCATTTGCTCCAATCTAATTCTGAAGGAATGATTCCCTTCAGTGAGCTTGTAAGATTCTTTTTCCATCTGGCTAATTCAGCTTTTTAAGGCATTCTTTTCCCCATTGCCTTTTTGAGCCTCTTTTGCCACCTGAGTTAGTCTATTTTTTTAAGGTGTTGTTTTCTTCAGTCAGGTTATTGAGTCTAATTTTTTTGTTTTTGCATGGTTCTCATTTCTTTTCCCAATTTTTCCCCCACTTCTCTTATTTAATTTTCAAAATCCTTTTTAAGCTCCTCTATGGCTTGTAACCAACTCATATTTTTCTTGGAAGCTTTTGGTGCAGGAGTTCTGACTTTGCTGTCTTCCTCCTGCTCCATGCTTTGATCCTTTTTGTCCCCAAAATATGACTGCAAAGTTGGGTTGCTCTGTGTGCATTGCTTCCTTTGCCTGCTCATGTTGTCCCTTAATTGCTTGATTTTTGAGCTTTTTGCCACAGTAGGACTCTGGTACCAAAGAGGGGAGTTTCATACCAAACACTGGGGTTTTCTCAGCTGCCAAACATATTAGTTAGGTGCCCTCTTTGAAGCCTTCACATGCTCTGGCAAGCTGGTCACACAGCCCAGGACCTTCACCCTAGAGAGCAATCCAGATGCAAGCAGGTTAAAGCAAGAGCACTTACCCCTCAGACTGTTCTCTTGGTCCCCCTACTCTCTTCAGGCTAGGAGCTTAAACTGCCATGTGACAGGGGCTGCAAGGTTGGGAGCCTCAGCCCTTCTTGCCCTGGGGGCAAAGGTCAGATCACACTCCAAATTTCCAGGTCCCAAAGTCCACACAGCACTGACTTCTCACTTTGTCCTTTGTATCTGTGCGTTGATAATTCTGGAACTCGCCACAGCTGCTGGTGATCTGAAGTCCCTCCAACCAGTGCCAGCCCTGGGAATAAAACCTCCACTCCACGTGCAGTGCTGGGATTGGCTCCAAGAGTGCTGCCCTGGTCAATCCCTGCAGGCTGGCCAGGTTGTCCTCAGCAGGAGGTTAGCTTCTCTGTTTCTTTTTGTGGGTTCTGTAGCTCTAAAGTTTGTCTAGAGTCATTTTTACATGAATTTGGGTAGGTCGGAGCCTGAGCTGGGAGTAAGTCTTGTTTCTACTCTGCCATCTTGACTCCCCAACACAGGTTCTTAGATCTGCTTTTCTAAAGGAAAGCAACTCAAAATGGGTTAACAATCTTGCTTTAATCATATATATGTTATTTACCTAGTTCAGGGGAGAAAGATCACCACCCCGAACTTCAGAGAATACAGAGGTTACAAGCAGACAAAAAATACAGAGAGAGAAACAAATCAGCAGGCAGGCTTCAAGCTTCCTGACCATTACATCCATACCTAGTCACTGTTACCAGAGAGGGTAGCACCAACATCTGGGTTTTCAAAGCCAGGGGACTCAATGGCTGTCCAGAGTCTCATTTGATCAAATCACATATTCTTCTCCAAGTGAGCCCCAAAGCAAAACTTCGCATCAGAGCATATAAAGCCTTCTCCTGGATCAGAGAATGTCACAAACCTCTATACCCACTGCCAAATCAAAAAGCAACCACATGTGGGCATTCCTGAAAACCAAGCCTCCTGCCACAGGCTCCAGGTGACCACATTCAGCCTATTGGGGGAAGAGTATATTTTCAAATCAAGGAAGGTTCTCAGAGTCACTTAAGCCTATCAAAAGGCCTAGGGGCAGGGAAGATCTTAAGATTCCCATTCCCATAACAAATGCCTGTCTGCATAAATGTGGACAAATAATTTACCTTTCCTGAACCTCTTTTTCCTCATCTGAAAATTGGTGGATTAGACTAGAAGGCCTTTTTGTTCCCCTCAATGTCTAAATCTATGAACCTACAAAATGAAAAGCAGAGTGACAGGTGGCTTGAGACAGTATATAGATTGGTGGGCATGGAATCAGGATGACTGGGGCTAAAATTCCATTTTTTATCCCTTATTAGGTAAGCAAATATGGACAAGTCACCTAATTCTACAATTTTCGTTTCCTTACCTGGAAAATGGGTATGCTGATAACTATCATTCTTGATACCATATGTTATAAGAATATCAAATGAAAGAGTGTGCTTACATAGGCTGCTGTATGTTAGTTATTATTATCAGTTGTCACTTGAAACTATTTAGAGAAGCCTGAACTATAGAATCACAAATTTAAAGACCCAAAAGACTAGGCAAAGAAAGGAAGAAAAGAAAAACTTTTATTGAGTGCCTACTATGTACCCAGAAACTCTGTTTATGATGTCATATGTTTCTTATAAACCCTGGGAGATAGGTTTTATTATTATTACGATTTTACTGTTGAGGGAACTGAGGCAATAAAAGCTTAAATGGCTGTTACACCATCTAGTGAGTGTCTGAAAACGAATTTGAATTCAGGTCTTCCTGACTCTAAGTCTACCGCTCTTTTCACTGCCCTACCTAATTTACTCTAAATTGACTTTTCTTAGATTCCTGTTGATTGCATAACTATTTCTAAAAGAGATAGTTGAGGAAATGTGATATAATAGAGTGAAAAATCACTAGTTATATTCAAATATAAGCCCTGCTTATAAGTATTGTATCAACTGTCAACTAGAGCAGAACCAGCCCTTAACCTATGGGCCAAACAAAGCGGGTAGAGATAGGAAAGTCAGGAAACAAACAGCATTTTAATTTCAAAGTGGGGGAAATGACTTGCAAACAAGGTCATGTTTAGGAGCCCTGCTCCTAGCAGGGGACCTGAGGCAGTGTGGGGAAATCTCAATACTTATGCCAATTGCTGCACAGTGAACTGTAGCCAGGATAATGACAGGTAAGAAAAATGTGACCAGTTTGATTCATAGCAGGACTTCATAACCAACACATGGGTACTACAGGTGCTTGGCCAAGCTCAAAGACCACCTGATGATGGTATGAAACAATCCTGGGATTTTGTTGGGGCTGAGGTCATCCGGAGGGTGAGTGCAAAGTATTGTTGTTATGCCAAGCTCAGGGCACAGCTTGCTTGCATGCCCTTAACCCTGGAAAACAGGGCATCTCCTAATATCTTGACACAGTTTGCCTCTGTTTCTGTCTTTGTCAAATTAATCACTTGAAAGTCACTCACAACTCTAGATCATATGAATTAAATAAAGGAAACACATTTGTTTCCATTTTCATTCAGGTTTTCTGGTTAGAATTTCTTTTTGAAAAGTCATTTCTTTTTAAAATGGCTTCAATTCCTAGAACAATACAGAGAATAGACTTTCATCCATGTCTTCTTTCAAGTGTGCTGGGCTGGCATGTACTGAGTGCAAAGTAAGCCCAGAAAGTGCAGTGTGCTCTGCATGGAAGGCTAGTCAACTGATTTTATGGTGGCTGAGACCCATAATTAATTATGCAAATTAGAGTCAAAGCCCAGAAGAAGAAAAACTGAGTCAACAAGGAGTTGGGCATGGCAGCAGTGAAGATCCTAGAAACCAAAGAACAGGACAAGCCAGGTTCCAGTGTTACCAGTCACTGTATCTTTTCTCACATGACTGCACTCCCATTTTTGGAAAACCAGATGTCAAATCACACATTGGATAACTTTGGTAGGCTGTTTCTAATAGTTTTAAAAACTCCTAAAAAAGTTAATGAGTAAATATGAAGAACAAGCATCTTCAGTTACTATTCAGGAAGTTCCAGGCATGAATGGAAAAATGATGATTCTAATCTAACCCAACTGATTTGAAGAAACGTTGTAACAATCAGAGGCCTATAGAGGTAAAGCTAGAAGAGAACCCAGAGGTCACTAGGTCTAACTATCATGTATTAAAAAGAAGGAAATCTGAGATTGAGAGGTGTTAAATGACTAACTTAAGGATAACCTAGTAAAAAGGGCCAATAGATGGTGTCATAGACATAACACTCACTCTGGATTGTGAATATCTGGGTTCAATGCATCAAAGGTAGCATCTGACCCCAGGTTCTATGACTCTAGAAACATTGCTTGTTGTTTTTTGTTGTTGTTGTTGTTGTTTGTTTGTTTGTTTTGTTTTTTTTCCTAGAGTCTGCTACTTGAACACCTGAATGTCTTTGAGCAACACAACTAGCCTATTAAACTTTTAATTCCCTGATATGTGAGCTGAGAGGGTTTTTCTATTTAGACCTGTTATCTTATGATCATATAAAAATATTGCTGTTGGTGTAATTGGAAAACATTAGTTTTAGAATGTGTGGAAGAAAGTATAGATGTATTTTCCAGTGGGTGTAATCATGGTGCTTGGGGATAGTGTTGCCTGGTACAGGACCTTAGAGGGAATCATGTTAATGCATAGTATGGAATTATCTCTCATTATTATACTTGTTTATAAATAATTGAAGATTTAAACTCTTGAGGGAGTTTAAAATATTTTGTTCTTATGACAAAAATGTATACTCTTTTGGTATGTACATAATTTTCCTCAGCAAACCTTCCCTTAATGGGAACAGGTTCTAGAATGAAAAGAATGCTAGATTTAGCATGAAAGGCCATGGGTTCTAGTCTCAGCTTTGCAGTTAATAGTGTGTGACCTAGGACCAGGTATTTAAATTCAATGGTAACAGTTTCTTCACTTGTAAAATGGGAGGTGGGAAGTACTTGCAGAACTTACTCAGATAATTGATATGGACATCTTATGAGACAGATATTCACTGAGACAATAAGCAGCTGTCAAATGCCTACAATGTGCTAGGGACTGGGGAAATAAAGAGAATAAAAATGAAAAATGTTTTGTATTTACCAGAGAAATGCAAAGTGTTCACAGGTAAGCCAATGCAGAATATATACAAGGTAACTCTAAGTGCTGCAATTTTGATAGAATCATGGAGTTGTTGTAGAAAGGGGACTATCATATTTGCTGAGAGTGAAAAAAATTGAGGTCTTTTTACCTGAGACACAACAATGCTTGGGATTTTGGATGTTACTTTTACTTTTTTTTTCTTTTTTTTTAAACAAATGCTTTATTAACTTCTGTTTTACATCATTCATTTCCGCCAGATTTTGAGTTACAATAATTTCCCCCCCCATTATTCCCCTACCCAACCTCCCAGAACAGTAATCCTACAAGATATCGCTTCCTCCAATCTGCTCTCTCCCCTACCTTCTCCCATACCCTCATCAACTTTTCCATTAGAGGAAGGTGAGTCTTTGCATCCCAATGCCTGCACATCTTATCTCCCTATTACAAGCAAAAGAGTATTAATAATAGTATTTATATATATTTGAAACATTTAATGTTACGACCTCAAATTTCAGATCCATTTCCTTCCTCCCTTGTCACCCATTCCCTCTTGGGAGATAAGTAATTCAGTATATGTTGTACATGTCTAGCTATGCAAACATTATCATAGTAGATATATTGTACAAGGCTGCTTATAATCCCCTCCCACTCATCCCCCCCCCCACCCGGTCCATTCCCTACATGATCCTGTCCCTCTTTTATAGTGGGTACTTCCAACCTTCCCTCACCCCAAGGATGCCCTCCCATCCATCATCCCTCCTCCCATCCCCTTCCCCCTATCCTGCTGCAGGTTGAGATATCCCATTTAGTATGTATGTCATTTTCTCCCTGAACCAAATTCAGTTTGAATGTGGTTTTGCCTTTTTAGCCTTCCTTATTCTCCCCCTCTTTTGCAACCACTTCCCCTTGCTTCTTCTGCATGGGATAGTTTACACTGCCCTGTCTCTCCCCATCTCCTCTTGCCACTTTCCTCTCTCACCTCATAATTTAATCCCTTGAGTATTCTCCCTTCCCAACAAATTCAACCTATGCCCTCTATCCATATATAACTGTAACCATATACACACACATTCACATATGTATTCATATGACTACACACCCTTCTTCCATTATTTTCATAGTGAGAAAGATATCATCAGTCACAGTTATTGTTTTTCCATATAGGAATGTAAATAGTTCAACTTTGATAAGTTCCTTTTGATTTCTTTTCCTGATTACCTTCTCAGGCATCTCTTGCTTCTTGTGTCTGGATGTCAAATTTTCTATTCAATTCTGGTTTTTTCTCAAGAATGCTTGAAAGTCCTCTATTCCACTGAATGACCATATTTTCCCCTGAAACAAAATAATCAGTTTTGCTGGGTAGGTGACCCTTGGGTTCATTCCCAGTTCTTTTGCCCTCTGGAATATCATATTCCATGCCCTTCAATCCCTCAGTGTAGAAGCTGCCAAGTCCTGGGCTATTCTGATTGTGTTTCCACAATATTGAAATTGTTTCTTCCTGGCTGCTTGGAGTATTTTCTCCTTGATCTGGGATTCTGGAACCTGGCTATAATATTCCTGGGAGTTTTCTTTTTGGGATCTTTTTCAGGAGGTGATCTGTGGATTCTTTCAACCTCTATTTTGCCCTCTGGATCTAAAACATCAGGGCAGTTTTCCTTGAGAATTTCTTGAAGGGTGATTTCTAGGTTCTTTCCTTGATCATGGATTTCAGGTAGTCCAATAATTTTTAAATTGTCTCTCCTGGATCGATTTTCCAGGTCAGTGGTTTTTCCCATGAGATATTTCACATTGCCTTCTAATCTTTCATTTCTTTGGATCTGCTTAACAGCATCTTGATTTCTCATAAAGTCATTAGCTTCCATTTGCTCCAGTCTAACTCTGAAGGAATGAATCTCCTCAGTGAACTTTTGAGATTCTTTTTCCATCTGGCAAATTCGACTTTTTAAGGCATTCTTCTCCTCATTGCCCTTTGGGCCTCCTTTGCCATTTGAGTTAGTCTATTTTTTAAGGTGTTGTTTTCCTCAGTCAGGCTGTTGACCCTCATTTCATACTTTTCCTGCATCCTTCTCATTTCTCTTTCCAATTTTTCCTCCACTTCTCTTATTTGATTTTTAAAGTCCTTCTTAAGGTCCTCTATGGCCTGCAATCCGCTCATGTTTTCCCCTGGGGCTTTTGGAGCAGGACTTCTGACCTCACAGTCCTTTTCCCGCTCTATGCCCCCAAAATAGGAGTCTAGGGTTGCATTTTTCTGTTTCCTTTGCCTTGGCATGTTGCCACTTAATTACTTGACTTTGGGCTTGTTGCCACACTATGGCTTTAAGGCCAGATAGAGGAATTTTCGTCCCGAACGTGTGGGGGGCAACTTCCGTTTCTGGCAAGCTGTAAACCCACCCACGACTTCCACCCTAGATCACAATCCAGATCCAGGGAGGTTAAAGCAAGAGCGATTACCCCCCAAGACTGATCGCTGGATCTCCCTACAAATTTGCAGGCTGGGAGCAGGCGCTGCCTCTGAAAACTACAAAATGGCGTTTGTCCTCAGTGGCTTCTAGCCCCCAGGGGAGGGAGCCGACGCATTCCCTAATACCAGTCCCAAAGTCCATAGGACACTAACCTCTTACTTTGACCCAGGCAAGTCTATGTTGATAATTCTGGAGTCGCCACAGCTCCTGGTGTTCTGGGGTTCCTCCAGCTGGCTGCTGGCCCTGCCGCCCTGGGGCTAAAACCTCGGCTCATGCGGACCTGGGCTCGGCTCGGCTCGGCTCCTGCGCTCTGCGTGCTGCACACTGCCAGGTCCCAGACCACTGCGCTGGTCCTTCCTGCAGGGCTGCTGGGCTGTCCTCAGCGGGAGTTTAGCTTCTTTGTGTCGTTCTGTGGGTGCTGGGGCTCCAGAAGTTGTTCAGAGTCCCCTTTTACATCGTTTGGGGGGAATGTGGGGGCAGGGTGGCTTGGATGAGCTGTTTCTACTCTGCCATCTTGGCTCCGCCCCATGTTACTTTTTCAAAGTCATCCAGATAATAAGCAGCAGAGCTAGGTTTTGAATATAGTTCCTAAGACTTCAAATATCAAATGCATTATATTGTATCACACATTAGAGATGAGGTCACTGAAGCCTAGAAAATAGAAGAGACATGTCTAGTATCCAGCAGTCAGTAAGTGATATAATCTGGAGAACAGTTGTCTTGAAGTATTTGCAGGATCATCCCAAGGAAAAGGAATAACTATTTTCTTCTTGGCCTCAGAGCAAAGGGTAGTAGATTATAATAATAATTATTATTATAACAATTATAGTTAGATATCCCAAGATGAAAAGGAGCTATTCAGTTTGTCTTCAAGCAAAACCAAGTCACACTTTGTTGGATCAGACAGAGTCCATTCTCTCTCTCTCTCTCTCTCTCTCTCTCTCTCTCTCTCTCTCTCTCTCAGTGTAGTTCAGACTATAAAATCGCTTCCAACTCCAAAGTGCTGTCACAAGATCTTGTCACATTCTGAATTTTCTCTAGATGAGGACTTTAATGAAGAGATAGAATGTGGCATTTTATTTTTAAGATTTTTTATAAATTTAAAGTTAATTTTACTGTTGATTAAAAAAAATGAGTTTCAAAATATCACCCTCCCTCCCTCTTTACTACCTCCCTAAGATAGTAAGCAATTTGACATAGGTTACATATGTGCAATCCTGAAAAACATATTTCCATATTTGTCATGTTGTGAAAGAAGACAGAGATAAAAAAAAGTGAAAAATAATATGCTTTGATCTGCATTCCTATTCTGTTAGTTCTTTCTCTGATTATGGACTACATTTTTCATGATGAGTCCTTTGGAACTGTTTTAGAGAATACCAAGGTCATTTACAGTTGATCGTCATACAATATTGCTATTACTGGGTATAATATTCTTCCGGTTCTGCTCACCTCACCTTGCATCAATTCATTTAAATATTTTATAGTTTTTTTCTGAAATCATCCTGCTCACCATTTCTTATAACGAAATAGTATTTCATTGCAGTCATATACCACTTGTTCAGCCATTCCTCAATTGATGGGTATCCCCTCAATTCCTAATTCTTTGGCACAACACATCAACTGACATAATTAATTGTAATTGTATGAAAAGGTCCTTCACTGACCTCCACCATTTATATATTTCTTTGGCATATAGACCAAGTAGTGGTATTGGTAAATTAAAGGCTATTCAATTTTATAGCCCTTTGGGCAAAGTTCCAAATTGCTCTCCAGAATGCTTGCTTCAGATCACAACTCAACTAATAGTAAATTAGTGTCCCAATTTCGCCACGTAGCCTGAAAACGTGTCATTTTCCTTTTCCATATTATTACTCAATCTGATAGGTGTGAGGTAGAATCTCATACTGTTTTAATTTACATTCCTCTAATAATAATGATTTAGAGCATTTTTTTCATATGACTAGAGAGAATTTTGATTTCTTCATCTCAAAACTTCTTATTTGTATCATTTGAGCATTTATCAATTTGGGAAAGACTTGTATTCTTATATGTTTGATTCTATTATCTATATATTTGAGAAATGATGCCTCTATCACAGTTACTTGCTATAAAAATTGTTTCCCAGCTTTCTGTTCTGCTTTTCTTGTGATCTTGATTGCATTAGTTTGTGCAAATTGTTAATTTAATTATACTAAATTATATGTTTTATAATTCATATTACATTTTACATATTTATATGTAATATATTATTATATAAAATGTATTATATATAATTATACATAATATATTTAATATAATGTATAAATAACATAACATAAATATGTTATATCATACAATCTATAAAGATGATATATACTAAAAATAATATATTATTCAATGAGTATTGTATATTTTTCATAAATATATTAGTGTTAATTACATGTAACATATTAATATTTAAAGAATATATACACAATTACATAAAATGTAATATATAAATATATTATTCAATGAATTAATACTATTAATTATATTAAACATATTTTTCAATACAATCAAAATTATCCATTTCACATCTCATAATGCTCTCTATCTTTTGGCTGGTCATAAATTCTTCCCTTATCCATAGATCTGACAGGCAAATCATTCCATGCTCTTCTAAATTATGATATTACCCTTTGTGTCTAAATTTTGTACTGATTTTGACATTATCATGGTATAAACTGTAAGATGCTACCTAGTTTCTGCCATGTCCAGTTTTCCCAGCAGGTTTTTGTAAAGCAGTGAGTTCTTGACTCAAAAGCTTAGATCTTTAGATTTATCAAACACTATACTACTCTGGTGATTTACTCCTCTATAATGTGTGCCTAATTGATTGCACTGACTATTTCTTAGCCAGTAACAGGTTATTTTGATGATTATAACTTTATAATATAGTTTGAAATCTGGTACAGCTAGGCCACTTTCCTTCATACTTTATTTTTTCTCATTAGTTCCCTTAATATCCCTGACTTTTTCTTCTTACAGATGAATTTAGTTATCTTTTTTTTTATTTATACCTCTATAAAATACTTTTTTTTTTTTTGTAGGTTGATTGGTATGGCCCTGGATAAGTAAATTAACTTAGGCAGAATTGTAAATTTTATTGTATTAGTTCATTCTATATATGAGGATTTGTTATTTTTTTCAATTATTTCAATCTGACTTAATTTGTGTTTAGTATCTTGTAATTATGTTCATATATTCCCTGGGTTTATCTTGGCAGGTGGGTTCCCAAGTATTTTATATTGTATGTGGGAATTTTAAATAGAATTTCTCTTTCTGTGTCTTACTGCTGTACTTTGCTGTTAATATAAGGAAATACCAATGATTTATGTGAGTTTATATGTTATCAGCAATTCTGCTAAAGTTGTCAATTATTTCAATTAGTTTTTTAGTTGATTCTCTAGCATTCTCTAAGTATTCTGCCATATCACCTACAAAAGGTGATAGTTTTGTTCCCTCAGTGCCCACTCTAATTCCTTCACTTTCTTTTTCTTCTCATTGCTACAACTAATATTTTTTCTTCTTTTAAAAAAAATTCTGTTTTTTTTGGCAGGGGGGGTTTGGAGGGGTGAAGGCAATTAACCAATTAACAATTGGTGTTAATTGACTTGCCCAAGGTCATAGGGCTAGGAAGTGTTAAGTGTCTGAGGCCAAATTTGAACTCAGGTCCTCCTGACTTCAGGGCCAGTGCTCTAATCATTGTGCCACCCAGCTGTCCCAACTAAAATTTATACAATAATATTGAATGATAGTGGTGATAATGGACATACTTGCCTCACTTTTGATCTTATCAGAAAAGCTTCTAGCTTATCCTCAATACAGATAATGTTTATTGACGGTTTTAGATGGATACTACTTATCATTTTAAGGAAAGCTCTATTAATTCCCATGCTTTCTAGCGCTTTTGCTAGGAATGAGTGCTGCATTTAGTCAAAATATTTTCTGCATATCCTGAGATAATAATGATTTCTGTTTTTGTTAATGATATGAGCAATTGCAACTGTAAAGAGTTGCCAAGGCAGACTGTTGTGAAAGACTTGAGATATGTTCACTATTTTTATCACTGTTTTACAATCATTGAGACCTAGGACAAAACGACCAATTATTTATCTTTATAATGTATTTTCCACTTATATGTGTGTATGTGTCCGTGTGTTCATATCTAAAAATTATACAGAATACCACTATGATTTACTAAGACAAATATAATTTAAAAAAACATTAAAAAGGGAACCGAAACTACCTGGAATGCAAGACTTTACTCAGAGCAGAATTAGAGAAACTAGAAATATAGTACAAGAAAGGAAAAGAAGTTAAAAGTATTAAAGTGGAAAAGTAATAAGTAAAAACAAAGTTGGGCAGTAGAAACACTAGGAAACTGAGACCTTGAAGTCACATGGGGCCCCTTAACAAATCCTGGATTTGTTATGTGATGTTTGATTCTGTCAAAGGGCTGCACTTGAGGACCTCGAGGACACAGGTTCCCCACCCATGGATTAGAATTATAGGAACTTAAGTCTATTCCTTTCTACTTGCCTCACATTGGGCATTTCACAATGAAAGTTTATTATCTCTTTGTAGTATTGCCTCCAAGGGTACCTGTGCCCTGATCTCCCACTAATATTTTGGGTCCACCGGGGACAATCACTCCAGATTTAACTTGCTCTTCATGTAAGTACTCCTGAAACTATTTGTCATGAGCTCTAGTCATACAAAGGACAAAATCAACTGAGATCATAGGAATTTACTGGTATGGCAAAGTTAGAACAATAGCGATATAACATCTTCCCTGAAAAACTGATAGATCCCATTCCACAAATATTTGAAGCAGTAACATAAAGAATGGGCGTCCATAGAGTTGACAGGTGGAGGCACATTTATGAGGAGCATAAGGAGTCATGTCATGCTCAAAGAAAGACAACTTATCATGGTATCAAAGGGATTACAATGTCTTCTAATTGTTCATAGCACATTTTTAATCATGATGGTGATGATGATGATAAATATTACTTAGCATTTCAAAGCTTGCAAAGGATTTACACATGCAAGTGAGCATACCCAAATTCTACTTATATTCTAAGAATGAGGCTTAGAGTATGGTTACTGCATTTATTCTTGGCACTAGGGGGTACCCTTCATAAAATATGGTTCTCATTTCTTAATGCTATAGATAGATAGCTGATGAAGTGGATAGAGTATTGATCTTTGAGTCAGGAATACCTGCATTCAAATTTGGCCTCAATTACTTACTAGTTTGTGTGACCCTGGGAAAATTATTCAATTTTTGTTGATCTGAGTTTCTTCAGTTAGAAGGAGAGATTATAATAGCCCTACTACTCAGGGACATTTTGAGGATCAAATTAGATAGTATTCATAAAGTGTTTAGTACAGTGTCTGGCACACATTAAATGCTTCCTTCCTTCCTTCCTTCCTTCCTTTCTTCCTTCCTATAGCTTATAAACCTCCAACAATGTGCCTCCCACTATAGCTATTAACTCAGAATTATTTAGAAAGACAGACATAATTAGTTTTTCAAAAGATGTGTTTCTAAGATAGTCGATAAAAAAATCACCTACAGAGAGGGTGTATTGTTGAAATTTAGCAGCTGCTATATAATAACACTGTGAACTAGAGTCTATAAAGGTCTCACCACTATTAGGATTGAGGAATATAAGTTTGAAGGACCAACTGGCAACAAGGTTGTAGAAGGGGATCATTTAATTGGAATTCCCACTTGAAGGTTACTAGTTAAACAACTTATTCAATGAATATTTATTAATTGCCTATGAGTCAGGCAATAGGCTAGATTTTGAAGACACAACTAAGGGAGAGGAAAGATTCCATGATTCAATTATTCATCCAAAATGGATTGAAGAGTTCTTTAACTTTTGCAATTGCTTTACATCCCTCTGTTAAACTAGGTAATAACTGCAGCAAAATTAATAATTACATTTCCTGAAGTTTATGTTTTCATCATCAATTTTTTTAATACAGAATATTAAGCAATGCTCCATTGAGTCTACCATTTCTTGGCAAGATTCAGAAGTGGTTTTGTATTGAGTTCAATAGGTGGGGCAAAGCCTTTACAAATAATAAACTAGGAAGAAATATTATTTTATATCTTGTTTCTCTTTCTGCCTATCTCTGTCTCTCCCTCTCTCCATCTCTCTCTGCCTCTGTCTTTCTAGAGAAAGATAGATCTCCCTGTCCCTTTTTTCTCTTTTTCTCCCTCTATCCCTCTGTCTCTGTCTCTAAATCAATCTCTCTCTCTCTCTCTCTCTCTCTCTCTCTCTCTCTCTCTCTCTCTCCCTACGTCCCTCCCACTCTTTCTTCACTGAACCACATACCCCTAGTTCCTATTCATTCATGTCACTATCAAATAATCGGCACTAATTTGCTGGCCTAATTCAGAATACGGTATCAATGACAAATAATGGCTCAATCTGTTACACTTTGCATTTTTTTTAGGAGTGATTCATTTGCAATGATTGATCAATGGTGGAATCCTGAGTTTTAAGGCAGGATGCTGTTACATTTATTTTTGGAAATCAATCCACATAGGTATTTTTGTAATGTTCCCATATGTAAAGTCTATAGTTGGCATATTACTTTATTTGAACCAAGTGAACCATTCTCCAACAGTATTAGGCCTAGAAAAGAGCTATTCATATAAAGGATATATGACAAGCCTTAAAAATATGCCTCATTACTTAAGGGAAAGGTGCTGATAGCTATTTGTAATGAAATCATTTCTAAGTATCACTGTGTTTGACAGATTTGGATGACTTTCCTTTTTCTCTCTTTTCTAGGTCATTTCTTTCCTAATTTTATATTCATCTACCACATGAGCTACAATGAAGACCAACTATGAATAAAAAAGGATTTCTGACTTTAGAGGAAACTTCACAGCCTCAAAGAATTTCAGAGATAGAAAGGAATGACCATTCATTCAAAGAAACTTAAAACAAACAAAAACAAAACAAACAAACAAACAAAAACAGTTCCCCTATACCAAGCCTAACAATAGGTCATAAAGCTTACTGAAGATCTCCAAAGATTGAATCCTCATGCCTTCTATGTCAACACATGACACATTTTCCCCCCAATTTATTTATTTATTTTTAGTTTTCAACATTCATTTCTACAAGATTTTGAGTTACAAAGTTTTCTCCCCATGTTTTAAACCCTACACCACCCCCAAAATATTTAGCCTACTGAAAAGCCCTTTAACCTAGTAGGTTCTCTCTTATATCCTTCCCTACCCCTAACATTAAGGAAGAAGAATTTCTATACACTGGTGCCTGTATATCTTATTTCCCAGTTGCATGTAAAAAATACACATTTGTTTTTAATATTTATGGTACAGATTTTTTCTCTTCTTCCCTCCTCACCCACCCTCACTGGGAAGATAAGCAATTCAATATAGATCTTACGTGTGTAGTTATGCAAAATATTTCCATAGTAGGTATATTGTGAAAGACTAACTATATATTTCCCTCCATGCTATCCTGCCCCTCATTATTTTATTTTCACCTTTGACCTGTCATTTTCAAAAGTTTTTGCTTCTAATTACACTCTCCCCCAATCTGCCCTCTCTTCTATCATCCCCCTTCTTATTCCCTTCCCCCTATTTTCCTGTAGGGTAAGATAGCCAATTGAGTGTGCATGTTATTCTTGCCTTAAGCCTAATTCAATGAGAGTAAGGTTGTCCCACTCCCTTTTACCTTCCTTCTCTTCCCCTCCATTGTGACAGTTTTTTCTTTGCTATTTTATATGAGATAATTTACTCTAATCTGTCTCTCCCTTTCTCCTCTGAATATATTCCTCTCTCACCTTTTAATTTTATGTTTTAGATATCATACTTTCATATTCAACTCATGCTGTGCCCTCTATCGACATATTCACCCCCTCACATATATATTTATACATACCTACACCCTCCTATACATACATGTATGTATGTGTATACATATATACACATATATATTCACTTCAACTGATCTCATACAGAGAAAAGCCTTATGAATTATAATTATCATTTTTCCATGTAGAATATAAATAGTTCAACTTTAATAAGTTCCTTATGATTTCTTTCCCTGTTTAGCTTTTCATGGTTTTCTTGCTTCTTGTATTTGAAAGTCAAATTTTCTGTTCAGCTCTATTTCTTTTCATAAAGAATGCTTAAAAATCCTGTATTTCATTGAATGACCATATTTTCCCCTGAAGCATTATACTCAGTTTTTCTGG
Organism: Gymnobelideus leadbeateri; assembly: GCA_011680675.1. Classification (NCBI taxonomy): domain Eukaryota; kingdom Metazoa; phylum Chordata; class Mammalia; order Diprotodontia; family Petauridae; genus Gymnobelideus; species Gymnobelideus leadbeateri. The sequence continues at coordinate 127,591 of WOXC01001506.1, forward strand.
GTAGGTGATTCTTGTTTTTAATCCTAGCTCTTTTGACATCCTGTAATGGAAATGCAAATTTAAAGATCTTCCCTGCCCCTAGCTTAAGTGCACCTGAAGCCTGTGGTGGGAGGCTTGTTTTTCAGGAAAGCCCACACCTTGATACTTCGTGATTGGGCAGTGGGTCACGGAGGTTGTTACATTCTCTGAGCCAGGAGAAGGCTATATAAACCCAGAAGAGAGGCTTTGCTTTGGGACTCACTTTGAGAAGTGTTGTGTGATTTGACCAGATGAGACTCTGGGAAGCCGTTGTTGAGAGCCCCCCCTGGCTTTGAAAACCCAGATGTTGATGCTTCCCTCTCTGATAACTGTGATTTGGTATTGATATGATGTTTGGACAGTTTGGAAGCCTGTCTGTTTGATCTGTAAGTTCTGTAACTCTGAAATTCGGGGTGCCGACCTTTTTCCCCTGAACTAATTTAAGTTTGTTTGATTAAAGTAAGCTTGTTAACCCAATTTGAGTTGCTTTCCTTTTGAAAAGCAGATCTAAGAACCTGTGTTGGCAGCTACACTGGGGATATTGGGGTGCTTGCTGCTACACATCCAGAATATTATTTTCCAAGCCATTAGATCTCTTAGTGTAGAAGTTGCTAGGTCTTGTGTTATCTTGATTGGATTTCCACAATACTCAAATTGTTTATTCCTGACAGCTTACAGTATTTTCTCCTTGACCTGGGAACTCTGGAATGTGGCTATAATATTTCTAGGAATTTTCTTTTGGGGATTTTTTTCAAGAGAGAATCAGTGAAGTCTTATAATTTTTATTTTGCCCTCTGGTTCTAGACTATCTGGAAAATTTTGATAATTTCTTGAATGATGGTGTCTAGGCTTATTTGTTAATCATGGCTTTCAGGTAGTACAATAGTTTTAAAATTATTTCTCCTGGATCTATTTTCTAGGTCAGTGAAATTTTTCCAATGAGATATTTCACATTGCCTTCTATTCTTTCATTTGTTTGGATCTGTTTTATAGTATCTTGATTTCTCATAAGGTCATTAGCTTCCAGTTGCTCCACTTTAATTTTGAAATGAGTTATTCTCTTCAGTGAGCTTTTGAATTTCCTTTTCCATATGGCAAATTTGGCTTTTTAAGGAATTCTTCTCCTCATTGGCTTTTTGGGCCTCTCTTGCCATTTGAGTTAGTCTATTTTTTAAGATGTTATTTTCTTCCATCTGGCTGTTGACTTGCTTTTCTTGATTTTCTTGCAACATTCTCATTTCTCTTCCCAATTTTTCCTCCACTTCTCTTCCTTTGTTTTCAAAATCCTCCTTGAGCTCCTCTATTGCCTGTAAGCAGTTCATATTTTTCTTGGGAGCTTTTGATGCAGGAATTCTGACTTCATTGTCTTCCTCCTGTTATATGCTTTGATCCCTTTTGTCCATGAAAAAGGAATCTCTAGTAGGATCACGTTGCCTCTGCTTGCTCATGTTGCCCTTCCATTACTTGACTTTTGAACTCTTTGCCATGGTAGAACTCTTCTTTCATAATGGAGAGAGCTTTGTCCCATATTTCTTGGGTTTTTGCAGCTGCCAGAAAAATTAGGAGTATGCCCTCTCTGTAGCCCCCACAGTCTCTGGCACCTGGCTACACATCCCATGACCTCCACCAAAGACCATGATTCAGATCTAAGCAGGTCAAAGCAAGAGCAACTACTCTCTGAATAGTTGCTTGGTCACCCTACAATCTGCAGGCCATGAGCTCCTGAGGCAGCCATCACAACTCCACTGCTTCTTGCCCTGGGGGCAGGGGCTGGCCCCTGTTCTTCTGCCCCCCTCTGTTTCAACAGACTTCCACACTGACCATTTACTTTGTCTTTGGCATTTATGGGTTGAGAAGTCTGAAAACCACCACACTGCTGGTGCTTCAATCTCCTCAAATCTGCTCTATTCACTACTGGTTTGGGGCTGCCCTGGGGCCAAAAATGTATGGCTTATGCTGGGCTGGGCTTGGCTCCCAGATTCATGCAATATCCCCTTCCTGCTTGCCTGCTTGGTTGCCTTAATTGGGAGATTTGTTTTTCTCTGTCACTTTGTGGGTTCTGTAGCTCTAAAATTTGTTTAGTGTCATTTTTTTACATGTATTTGAGGAGGGGGGGAAGCCAAAGCCATGGGGAAGTACTGTTTCTACTCGCTATCTTGAATCCATCCTCCAACACATCACACTTTGGAACAGATCCAATGATTAGTATGCCCCCCCCCCCCCACCTTAAAGTTTAAACTTCTTTCTTAGCAATGCTTAAGCAACTCTTCTAGTTTTGATCATGGGTCCATGCAGATCAATTATTTTCTCACCTAACAGTCCCTCAAACATTTTATTTTAGCTTTCATACATGTTAATATTTCCTTTATTATGGGAACCTCTCAGTTCCTCAGTCTTTCTAATGCCTATGACCAATATCTCCACTCGGCTCAGCTACACACAAAGATTATTATCCTCTTCATTTTATCATCAACCAATTCTCCACATTCAAAATATGCTTCATAATTCAATGCAACCCCTATCATTTCATTGCTCACTATTTTTTACTTGTTCATACATTTCTTTTCTTTCTTTTTTTTATTTCCTTTTTGGTAAGGCAATCAGAATTAATTGCCTTGTCCAGGAACCCATGGCTGGGATTGGAGTTGAACTCAGGTCCTCTTGACTCCAGGGCTGGTGTTCTATCCACCACACTACCTAGCTGCCCCTTCCAAACTTATTCTTTATTGTTAACTTTACCTGCAATCTCCCCATCATGATAACTACCCTCAAAATGATCATCATTGTTATGAAGAATACACTTTATGGAGAAATAAATAGGAGATAATTTCCTGTTTCATGTAGACTTTCTGCACAAAACCCTAGACTGTGGATGCCATTTTTCAATTCTTTATGTCCCAGACAATTTGAGTACCTCTTTCATGAGACCCACTAACACTTCAGAGGTTGGATTAACCAGTCACATTGAAATAAAGTAAATGAACAGATAGAAAAACCATTGAGCTAGACTTTCAATCCATATACATTGGATAGACACAACTGATGGTCAGTGAACTAAATCCAGTCAGTTGAATACAAGGAAGAAACTGGATTTGACTGCATATGAGGAATTTTGGAACATTTTTTAATGATTCTAAGCTTCTTCTTGTTACAAATACAAACACACATAAACACTGATGTTCCTGCAATCATTCTCTATGGTCACAGATCAGAATTATCTCAGGGTAATAAAAATTTCAGGTTACTAGAAGGAAATGAAAAGGCATATTGTGGGAATAAATAATTTAGACTTTATAATCAATAATGAGTTGGCAGGGGGGATTACCATACAAGTACTATAAAAAAACATAATGAAAAGGAGATAAACTGCTCTTGGGGAAGAAAATCTATTGAGTTATTGATGTGTTGTACTCAAAAAAGAGGCATTCAGTGCATTGAGAAGAGTCTTTTAGGAAATTTTTACATGTAAG